>QGMJ01000435.1:0-27869 GCA_007821545.1 Lachnellula subtilissima
AAGTTGGAGAAGCTGGGGAGGAGGGAGGACAGCGTGTATGTCACGTAGGACTTTTTGCTGGGTGGAGGCTGCTTCGGAGGGGAGCGGGGAGGAAAGGAGGGTGGAGAGGTGGTTCATGAGGTTATCAGATATTCCCTGAGAAGTGATAGACGGTCAGAAGATGAGATGAGATGAGATGAGGTATTGAAATGATCCGACTGGATATATATAAATGATTTGAATAATGTGTTTCATTTGATACGGGGAAGCAATAGCATACGTCTTCTTCCCAGTCTTGAATACTCTGCTCAATTTTCTTGACGAGTTTTTTCAATACCTTTAATTGGTATCTCGCAGGAGGTGAATGTTCAATGATTGATTCATCAAACACGGTGGAATAAATAGCTTCTTGGAAGGCATCTTTTCGAAGATATTCCTCATCTGGGTAGTCTAGCTCGAGTTGAAGCTGGAGATATTGACGACAGAAGCGGTTGAGTTGTACTCTTCCACCAATTGACAATTTCCGTTCCATCCCCAGTGACCTTCATCGAACAACATGTACATGACTGGAAAAACTTTCATCTTCTCTCGTAAGTTTACTGAGTGACGTCTGGTGTTCCCTGCATTTGATGCAGCCCCCGCTCATGCCTTAGGCATTAAGTCACGTGTATATCATGAGCCACCAGGCTAGTCCCCTCTCGACCATCGCTTATCTTTAGCTCTTTCCACACAGCAACTTTGACCTTTTCTCGTTCGCCGTCTCAAAAATCTCCAAATCAACGACAACACCATGGCCGACCAACCCGTAACGCTGCGCACGCGCAAGTTCATTCGTAACCCTCTTTTGGGCCGAAAGCAGATGGTTGTGTATGTCTACGCCTACATCTGCGCAGTCAGTGCGATGGACAGTTAGCTAACAGTGGTGACAGCGACGTTCTTCACCCAAACCGCGCAAACATCTCCAAGGATGACCTCCGCGCAAAGCTCGCTGAGATGTACAAGGCGACTGTTGCCCAGGTCAATGTGGTATGTTGGATATACTCGTGATTGTCATGCTGGTACTGATTATATTCCTCGCAAAGTTCGGTCTCCAAACCCAATTCGGTGGTGGCAAGACTACCGGTTTCGCTCTCGTCTACGATTCTCCCGATGCCCTGAAGAAGTTCGAGCCTCACTACAGACTGGTTCGTGTTGGATTGGCCAGCAAGATCGAGAAGCCCAGCAGACAGCAACGTACGTCTCCAACGCACCCCACATGGGACCACAGAAGTCATACTAACATGATGGATAGGCAAGCAACGCAAGAACAGACAGAAGACGCTCCGGGGAACAGCAAAGGTCAAGGGTGCCAAGAAGAAGAAGGACGCATAGACGCGCCCCTCCTTTTTGTATGTGGAAAATGGAGGCATTTGGTGTTGCGGGAATGGGCATTGGCTTTGTATGCATCTACGCTGGCTTTCCATAGGTTTCGAAGGATTGGTTCGCTCGTATGATGCATGAATTCGATGGAACCATTCGGCATACTACAACAATAAAGGCGTTTGCTTTCTTCTGCATACGGGTCGGATACTGGGTGACAATGTGAATCTGGACGATATGATGAGGCATGGGATTTAGATCTGGATATTTCAGCGTCGCACACAGTCTGGAAGTTTCCTGGTTGTGCATCTTATGTCGCTGGAAAAGATTCTCAAGCATCGAATTTCTGTCTCGATACTTGATATTGTTTTCCTTACGCTGCTTACCTTTTCCTATCCTCCTTCCTTCCTCCTTCACGAACATCCCAATTCTTTCAACATTGTAAAGCTGCAACTTACCACAGCAGACGCTCGGGCTAATGGGCGGGGCCAACCCACCAGCTCCTTACTCCTCACTCGAACTCGGTATTAATTCAAAGCAGCCCCCACCCAGCACAACGCCGCGCAACGCCACTTTCCCAACCTCTTGGAAAGCAACCATAAGCCCTCCTCCACGCCAGCCCTTCCACCTTGACTTTTCATTTCATGCCATCTACTTCCACGCCCAGACACGAACGAGCAGCGTAACCTCCATAACACAGATCGCCCCTTGTCCCTGAAGCACTGCATTTCATGGCGTCGCGACCCTCTTTGAGTTGTGAATCCAACCGTGGTTGATGAGAAACTCGTATTCCTCTAAAGAAGAAAAGGGGAGACAGAAGAAAGAATGAGTACGGAGTGTCAACAGCCCATCTCCCAAATACCTCTGGCACCGGCGGTTCTTTCTCCTCTTCCATAAACTTACGATACGCATCCTCAGACACCTCTATTATCTTATTAGAAATTCTAATCCTCCTCTATGTGTTCTGCCCTACACCCACCGGCTCGAGGATAAGTGCCCAGAGCCGTCACCACCAGCCATTGCGACCTCGAAAATGGTTCCCTTATATCAAAATATCGATGGGCGCGAAATGAGAAAGGCTGCCAACTCATCGCTCATTCGATTTGGAGGCAATCTCGCCTCGGATATTACCGTAGGCGCGCAAGGCCTTTACATTTCCACCGCCGATGGGCGCAAGATTTTGGACTTCACTTCTGGCCAGATGAGCTGCCTCATTGGCCACGGGCACCCCGAAATTGTCCAGACGATTGCAACTCATGCAGCAAAGCTAGATCATCTTTTCAGCGGGATGCGGAGTCCACCAGTGGTACAGCTTGCACAGGGTCTTACGGCTCTAAGCCCCCTGGTCTTGATCGCGCTATGTTTCTTAATACAGGGGCGGAGAGTAATGAAGCAGCAATCAAAATGGCAAAGTTGTTTACTGGAAAGTTTGAAATAGTTGCTTTAGGCATGGAATGACTGGTGTTGCCACGGCATCAACATACCACTCTGGAAGGAAGGGTTATGGTCCCTGTGTTTGTGTTTCCAGGTTGATATCTACCACTATCAACAATTTTGCTAACTCTTCATTAGACTCCTGGGAATCTTGTTCTTCCATCTCCAAATGAATACCGCTCTATATTTCGTAGGGCGGATGGGTCATATGATTGGGAGACCGAGCTGGATTATGGATGGGTTCTTATTGATCAACAATCTGTTGGTTCCCTAGCCGCCGTTATTCTCGAGCCCATACTCAGCTCTGGAGGGATGCATGTTTTACCTAAAGGTTACATGCAAGCAATGAAAAAACATTGCGAGAAGCGCGACATGCTGCTTGTAGTTGATGAAGCACAAACGGGCCTCGGAAGATGTGGTTCAATGTTCGCTATCGAGCATGACGAATGTACGCCAGATCTTCTGACTTTGAGTAAAACTCTGGGAAATGGGCTCCCACTTGCTGCAGTCTTGACTTCTGCAGAGATTGAAGAGACCTGTTTCGATCGTGGATTCCTCTTCTACACTACACACGTTAACGACCCGTTGCCAGCGGCAGTTGGCCTGAAGGTTGTTGAAATTGTCGTTCGGGATAATCTGGTGGAGCGCTCTCGTGTAGCAGGGCTAAAGTTGAAGGCGGGATTGGAAGATTTGAAGCAAAGGTATAGCTGTATTGGTGACGTGCGTGGGAGAGGGCTGATGGCAGGTGTTGAGATTGTTGCTGATCAAAAGACCAAAAAGCCAGCGCTGGAGTTGGGGGAAGCATTAACCTCTCGTATGGACTCTCTCGGGCTCTCTGCAAATCTGTCGACCATGAAGTCATTTGGAGGAGTTTTCCGCATTGCGCCTCCAATTACAATCAGCGATGAAGAGCTAATGATGGGCCTCCGAATTTTCGAGGAGGCTTTAAGGACTACAGCGGGAGCGGGTACAATGCCCAGGTATTGAAATCTATGGAAGCTTTGGATCACCACTTTTGATATTGTATTTAATTATCAAAAACTGTCTTGGGCGTTTTGCGTGTTTTGTGTCCACTTTCAACAATTGGGAAGAGATCATAGCTGAAAGCCGACTTTCGAATAGCTCGTTCACAAAGATCTTCAGTTGCTAGATACCCGGTGTTTTAATAGCTTCCAGGATACCATGTCACATGCCCCCAGGCTACAATTTCAAGCTGAGGTAGGCAAAACTTATAGGGAGTGTCTTGTCTCCTCTAATAATCAGTCTCGATAATACCCGACGACTTCCTTTAACAAAGCTGCGTGGCTAGGTCCTGTGACCTTGTCACTGTCGACTTCCGTCAAGGTCTGGTCAAGCGCTATTTGGACTGTTGTTGCGAAGTCTATAAGCGTCTAAACAGTGAACGGGCAAAATCTTATCATACAAAATCTCAGAGCTAGGCACAATAAGTCTCCTTGGGGGCTCTGAGATCTGCAAACTACAGAACATCAATGATAGCCTTGAAGCGTTTGGTAGTATTGCCTGAAGTATGCCAAGATAACTTCGGTTAAGGTCTTGTTAGAAAACGAGACCTCAGCGTCCATTACCTTTTAACAAGAGCACTACTATTGTTCTCCCTAAAATGGATTTGTGTTTTCCGTGCCGCGCCCTAATAAACCGTGCGGTATCTGGAATATATCGCGTTCATGGCGATAGCAATTTAGCGGAAAACTTGAACTCAGACGCAGAATACTGAGTAACTTTCTAGCGACGAGCTAACGGCGGCCATCGGCCCGAGGTCAATTCTCACCCCATGCTTGTTATATCTCGTGTATGCCAGCTTGAGGTTGCTTTTATTATCTCTGCTACCATTGTTGTCTTGTCTGGGCTTGAATGACTTAGAGAAATATACTATGACGGCAGATGTGTCAGGATGGAAGTGGACGCTGATTGTCCCCATTGTGGCGGCAACACTACTGTTAATTGGCTTAGATGGGATCCAACCACTTTTGAGTGGCCTCGGATTGACAGAGGAGTCTAAGTTCTCATACCGACCTGCTGTGAATCTTAAACAGGGTACTATCATTGGTAGACTTGTTAATGATGGAACCTTCCCGGAGCCGCTGGAAGGATTTTTGGGGATTCCCTACGCAGCCCCTCCAGTAGGAGATCTCCGATTTCGAGCAGCCGTTCCAGTTACAGCCTCGAACGATACTTTAGAAGCCTTCTACTTGGGACCAAGGTCAGTCTAGTCAACAAAATTCTTTGAGACTACTGTTGACTGTCATTCTAGATGTTTTGGGAAGCAGCTAGTGCCGTTCACGGGTGACGAGTGGTTGGGACCTGATGTTGAAAGCGAGGATTGCTTGACTATCAGTATATACAGACCGAAAGGCCATACTGCAAGCAGCAAGAAACTGCCAGTGGCCATGCTGATTCCTGGAGGGGCATTCAATAGAGGTGCACAACGGATGCACAATACGGCATCCATGCTGGCTTGGTCGACGTCCCCGTGGATTGGAGTATCAATGCAATACCGTATCGGGGTTACGGGGGGTTTGAATTCGAAGCTCACGGCTAAGGAGGGGTTGCTCAACCTCGGACTGAAAGATATGTATGTCGCGCTGGAATGGGTTCAAGAGAACATTGCCGCCTTCGGAGGTGACAAAGATGACGTGACGATTATGGGACTGTCGGCTGCAGCCCACGCTGTAAGTGTTTCGAATGCATCACATATTGATGTTACTTGATTGCTGATTTGTTCCAGATCGGCCATCTTATCATGGATGTTAATCAGAAGAACACCTTATTTCACAAAGTTATTATGGACTCTGGAGCACACACAGCTCGTGCAGTACATCCTCCGGATTCTAAGCTTAATGAGCAACATTTCCGGCAGTTTTTAGAGCTTACGGGTTGCGACAGCCGATCTGAAGATACTATTCTCCCGTGTCTAAGGGCTCTTCCTTCATCTGATATTGTTAATGCTGGACAGACTGTGTTTGCTCAATCTGAACCTTCAATGCGGTGGAGCTGGCAGCCAGTCTTAGACGGCGATATTATCAGCCGCCGTCCTATCGATGCATGGAGATCTGGGATGTGGCGGAAAGTCCCTATTCTTACTGGATCGGTGCACAACGAGGGAGCCATGTATGTGCCAAAGTCGGCATCAGTTTCCGAAGACTTCACACGATTTTTCACCACCTTGCTTCCGCAATTATCAGATGGGGACCTTGCAGAGCTAGAAGCGCTGTACCCAGATCCTAGGAAGTTTCCCAGCTCGCCGTATGTCGAGACCAGACCTATTGAGATCGGTGAACAGTATAAGCGTTGCGAGGCAGCGTACGGCCAATATGCATATACGTGTCCAGTGCGACAAACAGCGATCTGGGCGAGCAAAACATCCCCAGACTCTCCAGTATACATCTACCATTGGGCCCTCAATAAGACCGCTCTTTATGGTGCCAATCACGGGGATCAGGTGCGCTATCAGACCTATAATTCTGAAGTACGCTCTATATCTCCAGCACAGAATGAGGTTGCTGGATTTATGCATGCCTATGTAACTTCCTTCATAGTGACTGGCGATCCAAACACCATCAAGGGGCGGTTCCCATCTCGGCCAGAGTGGCTTCCGTGGGCTGCGAGCAAAAAGAATAGCGAGCAGACAATGGTGTTTGGCGAGGGGAATGATGAGAGGGCTGGAGGGCGTGATTCTGGAATTCCAGCTGCTTTTCGCAAGTATTCCTGGGCAGAAAAAGAATGCGAATTCTGGTGGAAGCTGACAGAGTACTTTGAAGATTGAGTGTCTCTCTTTCTTCCTGACTCTCGATCGTCGACCAAGGCTTCGTCCACACCTCCGAGGCTCCTCTGGCTGTTTTCCAAAATATTCGCTCTCCATAGCGATAAAGGATAGCCTGGGCAATGCTCAGTATCATCTTTTCTATTATTCCCTTGCAGTTAGGTCTTTATGTGCCCTCTACTACTGCTTCTATGTCTTACTGCTCCGAATTCTGTTTGCTTAGGCAATGATACCATATATGATTCCTTGTAAAGCTGATCGAGTTCCTTATTCTGTCGAGCAATCATAATATCATCCCACTTACTACTATCTTAGTGTGACTGATTAAGCAAATTATAAAATCCCAAATCCGGTCAAGGGGGTGGAGTAAGATTTACCGAAGATAGTGGTAAATAGCTAGCGTGAAACGGGAAACGGGAAACGAGAGACGGGAAGCGGTAAACGGGAAGCGCGAAGCGCGAAGCCGTAGCCTTGACGGTAAACTTAACGGGTAAACTAGATTGTTATGAGCTCAAATCCCATTAATCCTCTCCCAACATCTCACCCACCACCTGGTGTAGTCTCTCCCTAACCACCTCATCATCCCAATCATCAATCAAAATCCTTTCCTTCCCCTCTTCCATCTTCCTCTCCACAAATGCCTCCATAGAATTTCTTTCCTTGTCACTTAAAAGATGTATTCGAGTCTTCCAAAGATTCTGTTCAGTTATGTGCTTCTGTTCAGTAAGGTCTTCTTGTGTAGGTGGGTCCTCTTGTCGAGCCAGTTCCTGTTGAGTCGGGTCCTCCTTGCTACCAAAGAATCGATGATCCAGGTATTTCCAGAAGATGGTATCAAAGGCCCAGCTTTTCCGAGCGGCGTAGTTGAGCCAGAATCGGCCCGTCTCCCAGCTTTCACACATGTGTTTAGACAGTCTAGTTGACGACGCCTCTATCCCATCCTCGGACTTCTCGTTCTCGGCCGTCTCTATTGCCCGCAGCCAGGTCTTCAGGCGTACCTCATAGATCTTAGTCCAGTCATCAATATCTGCTTTCCACCACTCAGGGATATTCAGCAGCAACCACCAAGGCGGGTCAAGAGCGAATTGTGTAGGAGCAATATATGAAAACTCCCAATCAATAATAGCAGCTATATTGTCCTCTTTATTCAAGAGAATATTGCTCGGCCGAAGGTCATCGCACCAGATCCTAAAGGAGCCTGTTCCGCTAGGAGCGAGGGATAACGTCAAGGTTTGTCCCTTAAGCTGAGATTGAGCTGACCAGTCGTCCTCTGCGAATCCAAAAGTCGATAGCTGGCCTTGTTTGGCCAGTTTAAGGAAGAGCTGACGTGCAACATATTTGTTTCGGCAGTCGTCTGCTGTTTTGACAAGGTCGTTGTGTTGGAAAACAAGTTGGGCTACGTGCATCTCTGCTAGCGCGATGTACCAGTCGTTTGCAGTACTATACGTTCTATCCTTGGATGGCAGAGCGGCAGGGGGGATATTCGCAATCCTAGAGAACCAGGCCATTAGCATTTTCCTGTTCTAGAAGGAGGAAATTGCCAGATTATAAAGGGACTTGGAGTACATAAGATGAAACGTGTTGAGATTGAGGACTGTAGATAAAAGGGCTGATTGTTCTTACTGAAGCATACTGTTCATATTCTGGGTTATCGGTCGGCCTGCTACTTCGAAGGTATTTTCACCAGTCTGAGCCAGAGCCCCAATGCGAGAAAAGCTAGGTTTAAAGAGTTGTAGCAAATGGACCGCTATTTTGGTATACAAGCTCTCGAGGACATCCTCAGAAATGTTAGGATTTAACATATGATTTTCGTCAGGATCCTCCTTATTAGGTATATGAAGAACGTCCGAAATATCATTGCAGTGTTCGACATTTTGAATGATAATATAAGGCCCAATATCAGAATCTGGACTTGATACTCCGCGGAACAGCACTTGAGGAACTGGGATCTGGGTGTTTTGTATAATAAAACTTGCTGTTGCGGCTTCTGCAAGAATCTTTTCGTCTGGGAACAGGACTATATTAGGTTGGGGTAGTCGAAGAAGAACACAATCATTAATCCCCTCGATTTTCATCCGATAGAGGTTATTATATCCCCCGATATGGAACGGCTTAACCCAAGTTGCAGTCTTCCCAAATTTCTTAGACACAAAGGATTCCATCTTGTGAAGCGTGGAAAAGCTTCGAAAATATTTCTGTGACTCTTCCCAGGCCAGATCGTTTCTATCCCAGGCGAAATTGTCGTAACCTGCCCGATCGCCCATTGTAGCTATACGACAATTGTGTTTAAGAAGTGTTGAAATGAATGATTTGCTTTGAGGCGAAAAATAGACGTGATAAAAGAGGGATTACTCGAGTGGCAGAAAGTCTGTAAAAGCCAAATTGCGAACCCTGTGAGGCACGTGCCTCACTTGGTTATTTATAGTCCCGCAGTTCTGGTCGCCTGGGGTTCTATCGTTTCGTTACACGAGGTGACACTGACTGGCGGTTAATTTTATATGCAGGTTTAGTATGTAGTGACTCGTGCTTAAGAAAAAAAGTAGATCTTGCAAGAAAGCAGCACCTATTCTCAAAATTATATCCTTGAAGAACGTGGTACATAAAATTATTAATAGAGGCTCCTCCAATAAGAACGCTTGATTGAAATACTATTTATACCACAGACCAGCAACTCGGTAACCACTCGACTCCCAGCGATTCTCTCTTACCCCTTGGAAATATCCTAGACCTCTATGTTGGTGATATCTGTGCTGGTCGCACCTATGTTGGTTGGTCACAATTCTGCTGGTCGCATTTGCGTTGGTGACATCTGTGCTGGTAGCATCTATGTTAGCCTCATCTATGTTGGTCACATCTCAGAGCCGGGTTAATATCGTAGACTTAGGAGACAGCCCATCCAATCGGATCATCAGTTGCTCAAAAATCTCAGCATCAACCACTATTACAGGCCTTTTCAACTTGGAAACCCCGCTTAAGTAATCTGCCGAAACCAAAGATAATCAAGCCTTTTCTCCATTATGAGCTGGTATCGTTGGAATGGCGCACTCACAGGCCACCTTTACTGGTGGCCGGAACCAAGGCTTACAAGTGGGTCGAACTCGGGCACTATCATCAATCACAATCGGCCTAGTAAGACGTAAATCGTTCAGGTCAATTCTAATGGCTGATATGGTTAGGTCAAGAAAACTTGCATGGCCTCCTCCCATTTGCAGCCACTGCATTATTCATCTCGTACGTCCGTCAATACGATCCTGTTTGCCTCCTTGATACCCAAGTCGACCTACTATAAGAAAAAATATGACTAGGCTAATGGACAAGATGAACAGTGCATATTCTGACTTAACGGCTAGGCGGGTACAGGAAAGTCCACGCTTACGCGTACTATTACTTATATATACTCGGAGCAAAAGCGCCTTAGGAGCTACCTTCTTCTTCTCTAATAGTAGTAGAGATGTAAGCTATATAGGCACATTCTTTATAAGTACTACTATGCAGCTTGCTAGTAATATACCTTCTCTTAAGTAGTACATCTATAAAGCTATTATAGAATATAAAGATATCATAAGCTAGTCTCTTGCTAATTAGTAGCGCTAGCTTATCCTTAGTCTGCTATTAAAGCTAGATAGAATTAGTTACTACTTACTACTATACCTTCTTATAATTAATGCGCTTAATAAGTATAAGGGCAATAATATAATATAGATTATTCTATAGCTCTTAGCAGAGGCACTCTTACTAAAGGAAGTCCAGCTTTGAATTCTTCTAACCAGCAGACCTGAAATTCCGATTTGATATGGTATGCATGCAATTCCACGAGAACACCAAGACTTCATACTCTATAATGTACAGTCAGAGTCTATTAACCATGACATCTCTCTATTGCTACAAGACAGCCTAGGTACAATTGCAAAGCGTTGGACTCTCGGAGATAGCTAGCCAGGTGAACAGACCCTACGACAACTAGTTTTAAAGGCTAGTGGCCTCTTTATCTAGGCTGCAACAGCCTGTCGATTCATTGAAGAGGGAAAGAAATTTGCAGTCAAGAGACTTGACACAATCCTTAAGAGAGAAACAAGAATTATATAGCACGCTAAATCTCTCGATCCGAGGCATAGTAGTCCTGCTCTCTCCTCCCTCTGTATTATCGTTGAGTAGCCTTCTACAGGTCCTACCGGAATATATCTCTTTCTTTATCTTTATACCCTTTGGCTTTCTATGCAAATATTCTCACATAGGCCAAGATCATCTATTACGAGAATCTGTACACTACATCGCTAAATGACGCCGTGGGGAATATATAAAACCATTTCAACTCTTCTTCCCCATCGTTTCTAATACCATGCTCTGCATCTCCGGCGATGAAAACAGCATCGCCCTTCTCTACCCTGCTATCCTTTCCGTCGATCGTCACTATCCCTTGTCCCTCGGTAATATAGTAAACCTCTGCTTGCGTGTGACGGTGAGCACAGAGGTGGCCCGTAAGCGGGGGGCAGACTGCCACACCAGCGCAAAGGGAATCTGATGGGGTTGCAGGAGAGGAAAAGAGGGTGTGCCATGTTACTTCTCCTTTTGACGGCTCTCCAATGGCTGGAGCCGGGAACGACTCTGGTGGGCGCTTAGTCAAATCTGGTGCCGATATAATGATGTGCGATGCAGAAGGGCTTTTCGCGGACGACATTGTAATTGCTGTGTACTGAAGAGCGGACAGTTGAAAATGTGGTCATATATTGGGTCGAAACAGTCCTCGTTCAGTATGCGATTATAAGAAGACTGAAAGCCGATGTAGAGAACGATGACTTCTTAATATATGTGCCTTCGAACCAGCCGCTCTCACTTACCCAATTGGTGCGACCTCGATACTTCTGATCACTATTATCAGCCATTGCGGGAAAATATTTCCTTATTCTGCAGGACCCTCTTTCGCCTATCCCTTTAACGGATACCGCTTCCCTTCCTTAGCTCTGCAGGGGTATTGAAATCATGTAGATAGCTCTGAATAATAGAGAAATATAATATTAAAGCTATAGTCTTTAATTTGCCTACTATAAGAGATATATAACAGGGCTGGTAGATAAGATAAGCGGTGTATATTCTAGCTTAACAGCTATTATTAGTCAGCAGCGGGGCTGGCCTGTGCACGTGGAACCACGTGGACCCATGTGCCGATTGTACATGACTTCTATTACAGTTTATCTGGGCTGCAATTGCCTGCTGTTTTATATCCGATGGGAAACTATATATCATAAAGCAACTAGATAAAATTCTTCAAGGAAGTACTAACAATGTAACAGTTCTGAAGATATATACTACTGTCTTCAAATCTTCTATTGCAAGCAATACAGGAATCAGCCGGGAGTAATGACTTGAGCAGATGAAAAGTAGTAATACTCTAGCTTTGTGGCTCCTCAAAAGGGTAATAGGTGTTTTCAGGTCAGGTTGTAGGGAAACCAGCGGAGGTGGATGAGAATATAAGTAGTACCATCGATGTAATTAATTTGCAAGGAAGGCTACGTAGTGTTCTTCTTTTCTTCTCAATTTGATACAACATGATCCACAAGATTGTCAGATGACAGAGCTCTTTACGACTCAACGCTCAGATATAAACTTGAGCTCCTTGATTGGCATACTGATTGGCATACTGGCTTTGAAGTAAAGCTACAAGTTAAGATTTCTACGGAGCAACCGGGAGCGCTTTATATCGCCAGAGCAGTCACTAGGGTTATGAAACTGCTGACCGCTAATCAGGGTCTGTCTTTTATGGCTGTACATGATTTGTTTCTACGATAAGCAAAGTCCCCAAAGCCAGCACCAGGTAGATGTGTTCTTTTAGTTGTTCTGTAAAGATGATAGGTCACTTTGAAAATCTTCCAGATTAGTACAGGTATTGATACATCTCCTGGTACACGATATGACGTATTTAATTACCATAAGGACTGACTAACATCCATTGGTCTGTTAGTCTTAACACACGATACACAAATTCTTACCGAACTATACCAGCGGCATTACTATTGCTAATCATAATAATATTATATTGTTATAAACCCTGCCGTACAGAAGGGAACTAGGGAAGAACACTCCTGTCCTTTCCTTCCTAATCGAGATGAGATCATGAGTATAAAGTCACGGGTTATTAGGTGGACCAAATAGCGAACGCTATGTGGACCACAGCGTAAGCGATGAAGGTCACGTGATGTATCAGGATGGATCAAGGAGAAAACTTCGAAGTTGGAGCATGCCTAGTGTTATTGCTACAAAAGGTCTCTGGCTTCTGAATGCAGTACTAACGACATGCTTGATAGAAGATTGATTGGATCTCTTAGCTAGCTTCGTCATATTCAAAATTGTCGATGGTAAGGCTAATCAAGATAGAAATATTACTGGTATAGGGGAGGAGGGACTGCGAGTAAGCTCTTGTTACATTTTATACCCTCGAACGTCTCTCTTGAGTTTGAGTATGCTTCTCGAAATTGAGGAGATCTTGATCTACTCTAGTCTTTCCCCTGGTGGCTGGGAGGCTAGTCATGTTTGGTAAAGGATATGGTTAGTACAAGAACGATTGGCAGATCGGGTCGAATCTGGCCAAATTCTAAACGCCGTTTTGTTTCAAGATCCTTCAGAGACTTCCACACACCATTGCATAGCAACTTGGCAGAATTAGAACGCCTTTCATATTTAGAATTGACAGATTCTTATTCATGACTAGAGACTATAGCCAGATGAGTGGCGGAGAGAGTGCAATGAATGAATGCTACCTGATCGCTATCGCAATAGTCAGGAGGATCGAAGCTCGAGTGCGAGATCGATGATTCTGAGTGTCAAACTTGCTGCATTGCTAGGGCCTTCACCTTTTTTCAGCTGCGGCGAGGCCGAAAAAGGGGCGTCGAGTGGGGCTAGGCAATAGATATCGACGGCGCATAACGAGACTACGCAGCCGAGCAAAGGGAGTGTTGGGAGGGAGTTGAAGAGGAAGATGGTCAAGAGGTGGAGGGAGCTCGGCTTATATAGACGTTGAAAGTGGCGGCTAGACCGTGCACGCATCTTACCGAGATAATACTATAAGATCAAAGTAGGAGTAGATAAGACGATATAAGGACGTCGGATCTACATTGCAACACGTGAATGTTACAGTTGTCAGCTGCGCCACGCCCTGTTTGGAGGCGTTTAGAGCCATCATGAAACTTTCTCCTTACTTTATTCTATAGACTTTTACTATTCTAGATTGCTTAAAAGCAGATATAAAACATGCTCTCTGTACTTGTTTTTAGTCCTATCTTCTAATAATGCTAGAACTATAAATTCTGCTTTTTTAAGAATTTCTAGTACTTAAAATATCTAGATTAAATAACGAATATATTGACCATTCTAGATCAAGTAACTAAGATTCCTAAGTATCTAGTTTTATATAAACAACATCCTACCAACCTGGTGAACCTTACTTTTATACCTTATAGACATTAGTTCCAACCTATAATAGTATTATGAATACTCTTTGATGATGGAAGGTTGAAGGTTGATTGGAGAAGAGGCTGCCTACTCAGCCTTACAGCCCTAGCCTCTCGGTACAGCAGGCACTAAGTAGCGGCCGACCTACCCTTGCTACTCGTACCTCAGGTATCTCCCTCATCTTATACTTCCAGGGGACTCATACCTTACCGCTCTACCTCACTTACCTACCTTTACGGCAAATCGACACATCACTCAATCACCTTATCTATCCAATCGCAAACGACGTCTCGCAAACTGCGGGGGAGCTGAAAAGGACCGCTGCTCGCTTCCTAGGGGTCCCCATGCCACTTGCATGCATCCGAACAGGGCTGTGAGGGAGGCTTACCTTACCCACCCACACTAAAAGAGCGGACACTACTCCATACGCGTGAACGAACGAACGAACGGTGAGTCTGCCTGATACACCGTAAGTACCTAGGTATGTCGCTACTTATGCCAAATGCGAGGCGGTTACCTAGGGAGGTAAGTTTGACGGGCAGGCAGAAGTCTCCGCTATCTGAGTCACCGGCGAGAAGTACGAGTAAATCAGCCTTGACTGCTATGGAGCTCTACCTATCTAGATGCTTAAGGTGAAGGTCATCTCTCTCGTCTTGTTTGTATTTATACATCTGTCTCATCGCATCTCTCTCACTTCCTTCACTTCCTTCATTTGTACTTCCGAGTATATCAACACCCCCTCACTCAGTCCAACTGTCTCACATACATATAATCGTACACTGCATTGCGCCTTTTCGCCATGGATACCTCGACCTCCAAGACCGAGGATGGCAAGAACTATGTCCTTGTCGGAGACGAAACCCCCGAGACCAGCAGCAGCGGCGGCGGAAATGCTACGGCGCTTAAAGACGAGCCGGCGGAGTGTCCGGAGATCGTGTATAAAGTCCAGTACAAGGATTTCTCGGGCGAGATCAAGGGAACTAAGCTCTTGGACGCTCCGTACAAATTGAAGAAAGCATCGTGAGTCTTGTCCGCCTCGTTCTGTGGCTGGTACTGTCCTGTACACACTGCTGACTTTCTTTATCAGATACGGCGCCACAGGAACGCCGATTCTTGAAGTCTTGTACAGTGTCACGGTATGGTTTCCCAAGATCTACAAAAAGGGCAAGGGAGAGGAAGCCACACTACAGGAGAAGGACAAAGACGACAAGGAGAACTTCGACGAGCGGTCCATGGAAGACAAGGAACTGATTATCCACTCCGAAGCCATCATTAAGGCGCTCCGAGCCATTGTCGACTACTACCCCGGGCAATCGCTCCTCGGTGACACCATCTCCATCAAAGAGCCCTTCAGCATCCTCGTGCACTTCCGCGAGGAACTGCAGGTGTACAAGGAGACGTGCGGCGATGCAGAGGCCTTCCACCACATTAGCATTCTGCAGAAATACCTCGCTGATAACCTCGGCGATAAGATTCTTGAGGAGGATCAGAGATATACGAAGCCGACGCCCGTCGCTACGTTCGAGATGCTGTGGATGCTGTTCAAGCCTGGTATGGATGTCTATGCGCAGCTCGATGATCAGCGTGGCGGGTTCGTGGTCCAGTCATGTGTGCCGCACCTCGAAGGCCTCAAGTTCGGCTACATCGCACCCTTCAAAGTCATGATGTGGTACCTTGACTTCGATGGGCGGATGGTTGGGCGCAGGCCACACGAAGTGATAATCACTCCCTTTGAAGGCGAGCGCGAGATCACATCCTTGAAAGTGTTCCCAGCCAAGTTCCTAGACTCCAACACAGAGCTGTCGCCGAGAAAGAAGCTCGAGGATCGCGGTGAGAAGTTCTATAGTATGTTGATGGGCAAGCAGATGGACTACAAGGGCTACAGTATGGCAGCGGTCAAAACACCAAAGCGTTTCCATGAAGGGCGTGTTGTGGTTGATCAGGGTTCCTTTTACACTTATGCCGATTGGCAGGAGACAGACAAGCACCCCGCGCCCGATCTCAGTGTCGATGATGACAACTCTGGGATTCTCGCTGGTCTGCACTACGACTGCAACTGCGACGAATGCATGGACACCAGACGCGCGGCTTCTGGCAACACGAAATGGGGATCTTATGAAAATATCGATCCGCGCGATACTCCCAGCCTAGCCATCACCAAGGACGACGGATCGATCGACCGGCACAGATACTTCCTCTGCCCGCGCCGAATCATGGGCTTCGATCTCAAGTCGAAGAAATGGCAAGCCTTGGACGTAGACTGCTGCCGCGCGCCCAAGATCAAAACCGAAGCCATCGAAAACCTAGTCCTGCCCTCCGACAAACAAGAGCTCATTAAGGCGCTAGTACACAAATACAGTTCCTCCCGCAACAAGAAAAACAGCACCGCGGAAGCGACATGGTCCGCGGACCCGATCCCCAACAAAGGCGAAGGGCAGATCTTCCTACTGCACGGCCCCCCCGGCGCCGGCAAGACATTCACGGCAGAATGCGTCGCGGAATTCACATCCCGGCCCCTGCTCTCGCTGACGTGCGGCGACATCGGCACGGACGAGTTCACGGTCGAAGAGTCCCTCAGCAAGTGGTTCAAGCTAGCCGAGATCTGGGGCGCCGTGATGCTCATCGACGAAGCAGACGTGTATCTGGAGCGGCGCGAGGTCAACGAGCTAACGCGCAACGGGCTCGTCAGCGTGTTCCTGCGCGCCATGGAGTACTACCGCGGCATCTTATTCCTGACCACGAACCGCGTGGGCCACTTCGACCCGGCCTTCTTCAGCAGGATCCACGTGTATATCGGGTACCGACCTTTGGATGCCGAAGGGCGTAAGAGGATCTGGGTGCAGTTTTTCCAGAAGCTGGAGACGGAGCGCGGCGATGAAATTAATGTCAAGGCGGGCGCAAAGCGCTATGTGCTGAGTGATGATGTGCTGAAGGATATCGAGTGGAATGGACGGGAGATCCGGAATGCGTTCCAGACTGCTGTTGCGTTGGCTGAGTACGAGGCGGAGCAGAAGGCGAAGAAGCAGAATGGTACGGAGGGAGAGGGTGAGGAGAAGAGGCTGGAGATTGAGTTGCGACAGGATCATTTTGAAAAGGTGGTGGAGATGAGTGACAATTTTAAAAAGTACCTGGCTACGGTTGATATGGATGGGAAGGGAGCCGATAGGGGGGATGACACTATGCTATAAGCTGTCAGTTGGAAGACTGAGTGCCCTCGCTAGACATGCACCATGAGAAGTAGATTCAGGGAATGGATTTACATATTTAGTCAGCTAAAAGCTATCTTATTCGTTCCATCTTGGAACCTTCAAACTTTGAACTCCTTCGTTTCTCGACATTGATACTCATCCCGTCTCTCACCCCATACCACAAGCAATTAGTGAGAAGTGACTGCTTTTAAAAACTGTTCGAATGCGAGGGAACAGATGGTGCTTTTCTGCCTTTTTGCCAAGCGCCAACGCCAGAACCGACAGAAAAAACACGGGTAAGAGAGAGGTCTTGCAGCTTAAACCATCTGCTCCAAACGTCTCAGAAGGCCATTTGGTTCCGCAACTCCCTGGCTGGCAACAAAGTCAGCACGCTCTTGCGTGTCCGCGACTGAGTAAATGCGAAGTTCATCCGCATTACCTGATGGGCGGAAATGAGCAACATCGCCATTGGAAAAGATGACGCGGACTCCATCCGTGTAGAGGATCTGGGAGACCTGGTAAAATCCAAGTTCTGCAGATAATACACTTTGCAATTCTCGGCGGATCCTGTCAAGCCGCTCGGCGTCATGGTCCTTGAGTTTGAGCCTGGCTTTTTTAGCATCACGAATGGTGATCTTAGGGTGATAGCAGACGTTTTGGATGGCTATTTCAGAAGGTGAGAACCGCTCTATGATCTTCTTGCTTGTTGCGCGAGGGAAGTTCCGAAGCAATGCAACGCGGCTGAAACGGTGGGGTAGCGTAGCGAAGAGTTCTGGGATCGTAATCTTGCGGTTGTGCGCCGCGAACAGAGCGCAGAGTAGAGGGAGGAACGCATCACGCGTGGGAAGACGAGTTAGGATGTTGCCGTTGCGTTCAATGTCAGAGCCTGTGAGAAAGCCGCCGTTGGCTTCCCAACCAACGACGCGACGACGACCTTTCAAGATGGCACGCTCCATACCAGCAATCACATAGGGACTGCCAATTTTGGTCTTTGGTCTAGTGACAGGACGCAGAGGTCCGCGATCTATAGCATCATTGGTGCTGATTGGGACCACAGCGGCATCTATACCTAAAAACTCAGCTGCAATCATGCCTAAAAGGTCACCGCCGAAAAAGCGGAGCTCGTCACCCTCGGGAGCAATTAGCATCGGACGATCGCTGTCACCATCTGTGGAGATAATTGCGTCGAATTTCTCGCCAGTCTCCCTCACAAGTTCTCGAACTGTGTCAAGCTGGGCCTGGTCAATGGCTTCCGTATCAATAGGCACGAAAGTGTCGCTGCGGCCGGCAGCAGTGACCTCGGCGCCAAGAGCTTCGAATATTTCTATCAGGAGATCACGCCCAACGGCCGAGTGTTGGTATGCGAGGACCTTCATGCCCTGCAGCGTTTCGCCCTTGAAGAAGTCCACATAACGCCTAATGAAGGCTATTTTACCTGTAATTATAGCACGCATAAATCTGGTCCGCGCGGAATCATCGCGGAGTCTGCCATGGGCATCGAAGAGCGATTCGTTATAGGGCTGTGAGAAGATTTCTTCCCGAGTAATGTCAAGCATGTAGTTGATTCCCCCTTCATGCTTCGGCATGATCTCTCCTTTGGAGGTATTGAGTTTGTAGCCATTGCGGTCAAAGGGGGTGTGGCTACCCGTGACCATGATGCTACCCTTGCCATGCTTGAGGGCCCAGGACGTTAGAGCAGGCGTGGGGATTGCACCTAGGTTGATGGGACGCATGTATGAATCCCTCAAAGCCGTCTCGACTGCTTGACAGAGACCTCCGCGGCCATTGTCGTCAAGCTGGGTGGAGCTGGGCCGAAGGTCGTGCGCATAGTAAAAGTCGTCGCCAGATATAACGCCACCTAAAGACCGCGGAATTGCTTTGAGGTAACGGATCTCGGCGAAGACGTTGGTGTAAACCTCAAGTTGAGTCAAATGAATGACTTCTCCACGACGGCCACTTGTGCCAAATGTGAGAGGCTGCGGTGTGTAGACAAGGTGGAGACTAAGGGCATCCGTAGCGGCAGGCATGTTGAGATGTATAGGGGGCTAATCAACCACCGTTGTTATAGGATTTGAAGAAGTATATGCGAGAACACGGAAAAATTCTGTCTTGGATCAAAGTGAGCAATGTATCGTAAGGGATTTATTGAGGATACTTGTACTCGAGTAATTTTACAATAAGATGTGATATAGTTGGCAACTACGAGTACAAGTAAGCTACGAACTAACCTCAGCAAGGAAGATGGTATGTGCCCAAATATCTAGTACTTCCTTCGTATCCTACCTTCCGTTACTTCACTTGTAGGCTCACGTTAGACACTTAAAGCACCATTTGCGACATGAAAGGTGCCAACTACTTTGAGGTGACCCTAGATAGGGCAGGGCGATGTACAACAGAGACTTTGCTAGGGCATGTATTTCCTTCCGCTCTTTGACCTGCCGTTCGATTTCATCACGTTGAAGAGGGAATGGACAAGAAACAATTATGGTGAAGCATTGATTAAGTATTAGGTAGCTGTCTAGCTCTTCTTCTATGCCATTATATAACCCCCAAGGTATGTACAGGCCCAAACCATTATCCGTTACGTCTCATGAATCATGATCATGATGTAAAAATACCCCCCTCGTCGCATCGTACATATACACTCTCAAGGTGTAAGCTGGCCTAGGCCTCTAGCAGTCTTCAAACAAGGCAGGAAATGTGGTGCAAGCGTATTATGCGTAATGTGTGTGGTATCGTCGTCGCTAATGTAACAAGAAAACGCTGATATGCGCCGTGGCCGGATGGAATCGCTCAAATAAATGCAAATTGAGATTGGGTGGGTTTAGAGAAAGTATGCAACTGCGAGACCGACAGCTGCGAGTGCACCACTGGCAGAGTTGGTGAGTGCACCACCAGTAAAGGTTGAGGGTGCGGTGGTTGTTGGACCGACTGGAGTGGCTGTTGCTGTTTTGCTGCCAGATCCGCCTGTTGCAGTTCCATTGCTAGAGCTGCTAGAGCCGGAACCAGTTGGAGAGCTGCCAGTTCCTGTTACAATAGGGGCTGAACCAGAACCCGAACCAGAGCCAGAGCCTGAGCCAGAGCCTGAGCCTGATGTGCCATTGCTAGGGTGACTGGGGTAGCCGGATGCTGATGGGAGAACGATGGTGGAGAGGGGGGTATCTGGGCAGTATGTGGTTGTGAAAAGCTCCGTGACCGTGACACCAGCTGAGGTATAGACTGAGGTTCCCGTGGCGGTGATTGTAGTCGAGCCATTCAGAGAAGGAGAAGAAGCAGTTGTTGGTAGAAGAACGTTGGAGCTGCGACGAGTTAGTTTGGATGTTGACGGGGAGATGGGGGAAGGAAGGCAACTGACGCTGTGAGCTGTGCATTGACGGCAACAGCAGATGCTGCGAGGATGACAGTTGTATACTTCATTTTGACTGGAAGATGAAGTTTTGTTTGTATTGGGACGTTGGGACGAACGAGTGTTGATGAACGATTTTAGTTATGGAAGCACTTGATCGTGAACGACAGTGGTTGAGAGGAAGAAGTTGTTTGTGTTTAGATGGAAACTTGTGGTTTTGATATGATATGGAAGGAAAGGAATTTTAAGAAAGAGCATGCTACCCAAATTATATATCTAAAAGAAAGAGTGACGAGTGACGTGATGGTTTGCAGGTACGATTGGCGATATTCTAAAAAAAGAGATCTTAGGCAGGGGGGCAGTGAGGGAGGCGCCGTGTGGCGCAGCTGCCAAAACTCGCAACACGAAGAGAAAGTTGCGACTCACTCTTCACTCTCACTGTACGGAGGCAACGTTTCTTCGGACGCTCCGCTATACATGAGGCTCAACTAGGCAGCGACTTCGAAGAGTTCTATTCTTGGAAGATGTCGCGTTCTTGGCTCTTTCTTTTCTCTTTCTGTTTCTCGTTCTCGTTCGCGTTCAAGCATCAAGTCCCGTTGGTCATCGACTTCGCACCATCACCCAGGATAATAGGTATATTGCTATCCTAGCCGCTGCCGAGTAGTCATACGAGACATCACGATACGCGCTCTTTGTGTCACATTGTGTGTAGGTAAAGTGGCATGCATTATGCTGACTTAACGGAAGCTGGTGATATTTGATCGTATGTCGTCTCGGTAAGGTACGGACTGAATGAGTGCCGAGGACGGAGAATTTTCAGGGACGTCCGTCCTCCCTAGCTCCGGCGGACCTGCTTAGTAATTTTTAGCTGATCTGATATAGCTTAGGTCCGCCGGAGCTGAGAAAGACGTCCGTCTAACCTTCATACCGGAATCTTCACTATGGAGAGAGGACCGGCCTGGACCGTGCGTGCGGTGGTGTGGTGTGGCTGAAAACTTCACAACCGAGAGGATCCACTGATCTTCCATCTTCTTTCACCCGCATCACAGTCCCTCCTTTTCCATTGGTACGCGGGGTAACGGCTCTCTCTAGTAGTGGCCTGATCACCATCTGTTTCGTTCTTTCTTTACCCGACGCTCCATTATATGCTTGAAATGTATACTTGAACGTATATATACTTCCCTCTTTTCAGATACCGCAGGCACAAATTCAGTATCTGCTGATCACAATACTTAATTCTACTTGTACTGTACATCACCACATCAACAGCTATTTATTACTACCCCGCTACCAACAACACACCCCAAGACACCGCAACAATGTACGATTCAATCATTGACTTCACGTTGGATACTATCTGTCCTTGGTAAGCTCTTTCACCCATATTCGGCGATTACTCATGTCATCGGTGCAATTGATTACTAAATACGAGATGACCTTGCTGACCTCGCATTAAAGGACATATCTGGCCAAGAAGAGGCAAGTAAGCACCCACTATTAAACGACACAGCGCTGACTTTCGTGACATTACAGACTCGACGAAGGTACGCTCTCCTATAACCCACCCTGCCTTGAGCCCATTCTCAAGCCACAATACAATCTTTTACACCCCATCACGTGCACCCCACCCACGTGCCCCAACCCCCTTTCCCCATCTCGCTAATCCACCCCACCCCAGCCCTCCGCCGCGTCCGCGCCACAGACGCCTCCTCCAAAGTAACTTTCACCATAAAATACCGCCCCTACCAACTCTACCCGGGCGCCAGCCAAACCGGCGAAGACAAATACGAATGGTACAAGAAATCCCGCTACGGCGACTCGGCCGACAAAATGAACATGTACGTCAAGCTCATGACGGCGTACGGCGTCACGGCAGGCATAGATTTCAAATTCGCCGGCACCGTCGCCAACACGCTGCAAGCCCACCGGCTGATCCAACACTACCAAAACACCTCTCCCAACGGCGCCGTTATCGCAGACAAACTCGTCTCCTCGCTCTACCACCTGTACTTTGAAGAAGAAATGCACCCCAGTAGCCACGAGACGCTACTCGCTGCCTGTAAAGCGGCGGGTGTGGATGAAGCGGAGGCGAAGGCGTTTATTGAAAACGAGGACGAGGGTCTGCAGGAGCTGAAGGCGCAGATTGGGGAGGAAGCCGGGAATGTGTCGGATCAGGTGCCGGTTGTTAGGATTGAGGGACGCAAGAGGGATGTTACGATTTTGGGGGCGAATGAGGTGGAGGATTATGAGAAGGCGTTGTTGCAGATTGTTAGGGAGAGTGAGTGAGTAGATTGCTCACGAAGAGTGGGTAATCCATTGAACGAGCTAAGAAGTGGCGCGTGGATTTTGGGATATCTCAATTAGATAGGTAGATGACATTTACAATCCTTCACTTGCAAGCCATTAGTATGGTTTCATCTTTCTTTCTTTCTTTCTCATTAAACATCATAGTACTGTATAGATAAATGGATGGATAAGTAAGCCAGCCCTCCACCCGCAAAACAAAACACTATCATGCATAAGACTCATATCTCTTGTCACTCCAAGCTAGCATGTATCCACTCATTTCTAAAAACTACTCAGATACATACACAAGGTAGCTTGCTATTCTAATTATAATTGCAATTCTAATCCTACGCTGGCTACGCACGATCGAGTGGGTCTAAGCTTTTATTAATTTATTTATTTATCAGGCTCAAGGACAGTCATCCATTCACTCATTCATTCATTCATGCTTCAACAGAAGTCTATTCCTCCTACTCCTACTACGAACTCATCTCCTCCTCTCTGCATATGCCAACCCACAGGATCGAGTCAAGATATACACAGCATACCAAGGTCTCCCAACCCCCCATCCGCAAATTCCAGCCACGGATTCAGTTCATGATCACCTGCTAGCGCAGCCCTCTCCCTCCTCTCTAGAAGCCGCGCGACCTGCATAGCGTGTGCGTCTCCTGGCTGCTTCGACGGGATGTTTAATAGGTCTTTTATCCGTTGCTTGAGAGCCTGGGGACAGTATCGCGAGCGCGCTGCTACGTAGAGCGGGAATAGGAATTGGGATTGGGATTTGAGGGAAGGGGGAGAGGTGGCGGATGTGTAGATTGTATTGCAAACGGCTTTTATATGTCCTCTCGCGTTAGGAGGTGGTGTGATCATGGTTTCGGCCAGGACGAGGCGGATAATGGAGATATGATGGAGGAATCGTCGAGAGGGTGTTGGGTTTTCCCATTGCTTGTCGCTGATCATGAGATTTGCGTCTAATCGAGGTGCAAGTGTTTCTAACCCGTGGTTTTGCAGGATATTACACAGCTCCATGCATTCGCTATCAAGGTCCGTGGCAATTGCCAATGATATAGTATCCATCTGCTTTTCCGAAACCTGCCCAATCTTCAACCCTACTTTCAGAGAAATGAACCGCACCACAATCCCTTCGAATCTCCATCGCACGCCTGAAGTATCTCCACTCCTCCTCGCCGCTAGTTTTCTCAGCGCAAGAAATTCAGTCGGAACTTCTACCTCCCTCTCCAAACAGCTCGTCAAAACAGCTGAGCTGAGCTGATGGAATAGATTCAGGCCTATCCACCCGTCAAACTGCCTCTGCCCTCTAAACTTGATCAACGCCAGCGCTCCGTCTAAATGCACCGCTTGCTTCAACCCACGTCTCGCATCCTCATCCCCTAGTCCATGTTCAATTGCAATTTGACATTGCTCGGTACTAGCGCCCTTCTCAAAAGCGCCGAGAAACAAAACTGCGATTAACGTGGAATCGTGTCTTGCTCCCCGGGTATCTGAGATCTGGTCTTGCACCTGCTTCAATGCGACTAGATAGTTCTGGTGCGCGCTTCTCATGATGGAGGCGGAGTGGTGGTGCTTGGAGAAGTACAGCAGGCTGACGGCTCGTGCGGCGAACACTAGCGGGAGGAAAATGGGTTCGTTGCGGTGGAGTGAGTGGAGGATCGAGTAGGCGGGTAGTTGGGGAGTGGGATTGATGAGTTGAGTCTGGATGAAGAATCGCTTGGCGCGTTCTTCGAGGGATTGGGACAGGGCCAGGGACATGGGTGAAGTAATCAGGGGAAATAATGAGCTACTAGATTGAGTGGTTGACACCCTCGGAGCCTCACTCTTTGGCATGCAGGATCTTTCCGGTGGTACAGGTCTTGCGGTAGATGGCCATTGACTGGACTGTTTTGGACGTTTCGTGGCATTCGAGACTTGAGCTTTCTTGTTCTTCCCCACAACCCTCTTCGTCTCATCCCTAAAAACAAGGTTCTCTGGATTGGGATATCCAGGGCATGCAAGATAAGCTCTCTTGCATTGGCTGCACGAGTCTTTGCGCTTATCACACTAGAACTGTTGTTAGCAAGCGACTGGCTTGTGAATGGGAGGCGCATCTCCGTACTTTGATATCACGTTGCGGCATTCTCCGCATGACTTGGAAGGCTTGCCGCAATAAACCATGTTGTTGCTGTTACCAGCTGTATACTGAATTCAAATGGCAAGGGTGGTCGAAGGGGAAGGGGGAAGGCCGTCGAACACTATAGGAGTTAAGCGAATCTCCGCAGTCTAGAAAATGCGCTAAGCCGGATCTAGTATGCAGCTGGTCGACCGGAGGTAGGAAATATATCCGTGGTAGTATACGTCTGTCTGTGTTTGTTGACCGACAGGTTACTTCTTTTGGGTTTAGATTGATGTTCCAATTGTCTATATAAAGCCATGTCCTATCCGACTTCAATGGCACATCATAGCCATCACAGCAATGCCTACTCTAGCAGGAAAAGAAATCACAGGCAAGGGCTTTGGCCTCATGCGTTCGCCTCTCTTCCCCTCTCCTCTCTTCCGAGTCGAATAAAATATCGCTAATATCCCGTTGTAGGATACACCATTCCTGGCAGTCTTGTACCCGATGATGTCGCCTTTCCAGTTTTCAAAGCTGCCCTCTCCTACGGCGCCAACATCTGGAGTGGTGCCGACTACTACGGCACCCCTGAAGCCAACACCCTCCACCTCTTGAATCGTTACTTCACTTCTTATCCCGCCGATGCTGAAAAGGTCATTCTCACCATCAAAGGTGGCGTTATCAGTGCTTCAACCACGGACGGTTCTCCCGACGGTATGCGCCGCTCCGTAGACAAATGTAACCGCATCCTAGACGGGAAGAAGAAGATTGATTTCTTCGGTCCCGCCAGAGTAGACCCTAACACCCCGATCGAGAGCACGGTTGGAGCCCTCGCGGAACTTGTCGAGGAGGGGAAGATTGGCGGGATCCTCCTAAGTGAATCATCCGCGGCTACAATCAAAAGAGCCGATAAAATCCACCACATTAGCCTGGTCGAGGCCGAGCTTTCACTATGGGCCACGGATGTTCTCCATAACGGTGTCGCAGAGACGTGCAAGCAACTCGACATTGTGGTGTTGGCCCATACACCGCTTGGAAGAGGCATGTTGGCCGGTAACTTCGCCAACCACGTGGATGTAGCGAATGGAGAGTTCCATAGCATGTTTCCGCGGTTCCAAGGAGAGAATTTTGAGCAGAACCTGAAGCTTGTGCGAGAGCTGCAGAAGCTGGCGCGGAGGAAGGGTTGTACGGACGCGCAGTTTGCACTGGCTTGGCTGAGAACCTCGAGCGGGAATGCTGGTATGCCGATCATTGTTCCTCTTGCGGGAGCACGATCGGAAGCGAGAGTTAAGGAGAATTGCGAGTATGTGATTTTGACGGATAGCGAGGCGATGGAGGTCGATGGCATTCTCAGGGGGTTTCCTGTGGCTGGTGCGAGATATCCTGCTGTTGCAGCTACTCTGCTTGAATACTAGATAGGAGACTGTTTTTGAAGATATTCAAGATCGTCTTTAATCGCTGTGCGGGAAATGTGGAGGGTGTGGTGATTGCTTGATGGTGACGCTCTGTGGCCTGTGGGGACTGAGAAAAGACTACCTACCTAATGATCTAGAGGAGAAGAAGAATGTAACACATATACATGAAGACCAGAAACAAAGTCTACATGGATTCAACGAACGAACGAGGTTGCAGGGTTGTGAGGTTGTATAAAATCCACTCCACCTGCACCTCTACTTCCACATCTCCATACACATCTGTGACCTATTGATTTCAGTTTTAGGAGCAAAGTAGAAAGACGCGACGCACACTGTAACGGCAACATCAATAGTCTTTGGTGATGGAGAGATGTCATCTACTTAAAGCAGGAGACGTCAATGAAGCAATGAACATAGCGCACGTATAAACGATAGTAGAATATCCCATAACAGCAAAACAACTATGAACGAATGAACAAATGAACAACCTACGTCCCAGATCAAGTACCAACCTACCACACAAGATATCATCATCAATCTTACAAACTCTTCAGAAATTCCTCTACAACCCTTCACTTGACACAAGCAACAGACTCGTCTCCACTCCACATAGAAATGATGAAATTTTTATTTGGCATTTACTCCAACTCCCCAAGCGAATGAAAGGGTATTTATACCAACTTTCCAAACCACCAAATTAAATAAACATGAGGACTGGGTGAATGAATGTGAAAAATTTTAACTGCGACTGCAGATTTTAAGCGTAGATAGATCGGGAATATGAGATGTAGAGGAAGTGTAAGCGAGTATAGGCAGGGACTATGTAAACACCGTTCTGGGCTTAACATATATTTTCTTATTCGAATTACAATCCCATAGCACTCGAGCACATGTGTTTGTGATAACCCAAGCCAACCCATTCAGCCCAAAAAAACTGCTTCTATGACACATCAAGCGTTCATGTAATCTTACTATATATACGATAGGTAAATATAAATCTTCCAATCTTAGTCTAGTGAAGTAGGTAAATGCAGGAACATGAATTAATGTGTGAACAATGAATGACAGCAAGGGGGAAATAACAACAACAACTGACAAGTGACAGCAAAGTTGAAATACCTCCATTTCCCCCCAAAACAATAGATAGATGGAGAGAAGAGCTTCAAATTTTGGTATGGCAGGCGCTAGTTCAAAAGGTAGGTACAAAGAATAAGCTAAATTCGGAAATTCTAATTGGAGCTGTTCTGTTGTATTTGAGCTGGTGGTGGTCAAGCTAGTGTTTGGATACTCTTTATACTGGGAATTGGAGTCAGGGGGGGAAGGGGGAGCAGGTTCTTACATGAGATGGGAATGATGTACGGTAGTGAAGAAAGGGCACACTTGTGGGGGGATATAGGAGGGGCAGTGAGGAAACATCATTATCTTGATTGCGCGAACTTAACTTCTACCTTCAGAAACATCAGCAGCACTTCTAGTCTGCCACCGCCTCTTCACCATCCTGACCCACCGTCTCCGTCTCCACTCGCCC
>QGMJ01000436.1:0-27845 GCA_007821545.1 Lachnellula subtilissima
CTACCCCCTTCCCCTTCCCCCTTCCTAGCCAAGAACTGCTACTCGAGTACTACCTTATTAATACCTCGAGTCGCTAGACCGCCAGTCGCACACATTCACACTTCTCCTGGCTTGGTGCGGTGCGGTGCTCAGACTACCAGACGCCCCGACGCTACAGTCCCCGGTCCAAATGTGACGATGGACGGCACTTCACACAACAACAATCCAAATCACCATCTTCCACCTCCTCCCTCGCCCTCACAGCCCTCCCAACCAATCCTCACACGATTTTCCTCTCCCTTCGAAACCCCCGCATACTCCAGTGACGATCCTTTGGCTCCCGATGCCGCGGAAGCTCTTGCTGGAACACGTCCCCCAGATCTCAGTATGCAGCCAGAGCCCTCGGGGCATAGGCGGCGGCGGAGCACCTTGCTAAACACCTCAGACGTCGGTAGTGCTCGGGGGAAAGCACCTACGAAACGCAATGATTTACAGGAGGAGCCCAAGGTTGGAGATGTGGCAGACGACGACGATATGAAGAGCACTAGCGATGAGGTCGAGCTGGACGATTTATCAGATGATGGCCTGCAAGACGACGAAGAAACCGGCCTCACGGGGAAGGATAAGGGTCGGAGGAAACGCAAGAGGAGGCATAATACACAGCTGGATCATCGGATAGCGGGAGATATCAAGATCACCGACGAGGAGAAGAAAGAAGCGGACCAGAATGTGTTCAAAAGGAGTTTGGTCAATGGAATATTGATTGGACTGTGGTATATATTCTCATTATCGATATCAATTGTAAGTTGCAGAACCGGTAGTTGCTTTTCCCTCGCCTTCTAATTCCTTTTTACAGTACAACAAGTGGATGTTTTCCGCCGACCACCTCGACTTCAAGTTCCCCCTATTTACAACATGTATGCATATGCTGGTGCAGTTCACTCTGTCGTCCCTCGTTCTATTCTTTCTACCACAGTTCCGACCACGATACGATTCCATTTCAAATCCCCATAATGCCCAGACCACAGATTCGGATCTGGCACAACATGAAGCAGACTCCAAGAAGCCATTGATGACACGGATGTTCTATTTCACACGTATAGGACCCTGTGGAATGGCTACGGGTCTTGACATTGGCTTGGGAAATACCAGTTTGAAGTTCATTACTCTTACATTTTACAGTATGTCGAATATTTGCCTTCCAGCTTGCGGTACTAATTCCCTCCAGCGATGTGCAAATCCTCATCCTTAGCATTCGTCCTTCTCTTCGCGTTCCTTTTCCGCCTCGAAACACCCTCCTGGCGCCTCGTTGCCATTATTGCTACAATGACAGTTGGTGTAATTATGATGGTAGCCGGTGAGGTGGACTTCTCCACCCTAGGCTTCATTCTCGTCATATCCGCTGCATTCTTCTCCGGCTTTCGCTGGGGCCTCACCCAAATCCTCCTTCTCCGAAATCCAGCAACATCAAACCCTTTCTCCTCAATCTTCTACCTCGCCCCTGTAATGTTCTTCTCCCTGCTTCTACTCGCCGTCCCAGTAGAAGGCTTTCCCGCCCTCTTCCAAGGCCTGCGAACACTCATGGAAGTCAAAGGAAACATCCTAGGCCCATGCATTCTCCTCTTTCCCGGCGCAATAGCCTTTTGCATGACAGCTTCCGAATTTGCCCTACTTCAACGAACATCCGTCGTTACCCTCTCCATCGCAGGCATCTTCAAAGAAGTCGTCACAATCCTTGCCGCAGGCCTCGTCTTCCACGATACCCTCACACCGATCAATATTTCCGGCCTCTTTGTTACGATCGGCGCCATAGCAGCATATAATTATATCAAGATCCGCAAAATGAGGGAAGATGCACAAATCGAAGCACACAAACAACATATTATCGAGCGCGGCCCTGGAAGTGGCAGTGACGCGGATGAAGAAAGCGGGGACAGCGAAGATGAAGAGTGGAATACGATAGAAGGAACAATGGTCACAGCAGACGGCGACATAATACCCACACCGGGCTCTGCGAAAAAGAAAGGCGAGAGCTCGAGAGCGAATGGCGGCCGTGCGAGGAGTAGGAGTGAACTAGAGGCGTTGGCAGCGAGTAAGAGAGAGTTAAGTGATTAGGTGTATAATAATATTGGGCTAAACACATTGGAAGCGGTGGCTGGCATACCCCCTGGCGTTGGATGTGTCTATATGGATAGATATATACGGTGGCATGTAGCATATCCATAGATGGAATCTCTATGCTTTTTCTGCTATCCTGGTCCCTGGAATACCGCGTGAAAGCCAGGCAAGGCAAAGTTCCTTGAGTGCGGAACTATTTCATGATTTTCTGTCCTGCTATAAGAAAGTAGGTCCCGTGTTCATTGATCCTCTTATGGTTCTTGGCATACAGCTTATTACAAAAGCTAAACATGTTACTGCTATTTCAATACTAGTTACACTTTGATGGTACGTTCGATAATACGATTTAATGATGTCGAGACAGGCAGTTGAATTCCTTTATTACTTTAGCCTTGTTACTAGAATAAGGATATCCCCGAGTGGGTTATGTCTTCTGTTTCAATGAGACTGGCATATCAAGAGTATTAGTTGAGGCTCCGGGTTAAAGGTCTTTTCATACTATATTAAAATTCATGCAACCTCTTGACTTAACATAGGAGTAAGGAGCTTGAAAGGCAAGATATAAACTAGAGGTTGAGGTCAGTCAGCACTTTCAATTTTCCCAATATGTAAAGTAGTCAGCTCAGCTTGCACTTACTTTCAGATGTCTTTTGATTAAAACATGTAAATTATCATTTGTTTTGGAAAATCCGTCCCCTAAGGCCTTAATCGAGAAATTAAAGGCATGCAAAGCCCTTATCTCCGACAGACCAGAGTACTTACTATCATCCCACTTACTCCATTTCATGTTGTATATGAACAACTCCCGGAAAATCCAGATTCCCCTCCATATCCCACCACTCCGATCTAGCCTTCGCAACCATCCTAAAAAGGTACGTCTCTGCCCTCATCTTCACATGCGGAAACAATTTCTGGAACTCGTTTTTCACAATCCCCAGATCGCCGCGGTCGGGAGCTATTATGGATATGTCAGTCACGCAGTCCTTTGGTACTAGAATCGCCCCTTGGAATACTTGGTGTTTTAGATTCATGGGCCCGGCTTGTGCGTGCACGCAGACGAGCTTCTGCGGAGTCCAGATAAATGCTACGGTGCAGCCGTCTACACCGATTGCTGTGATGTCTTTGTGGGATGGATCGGCGATTTTGATTTCGTTGGGTTCTACCATTATGGTTCCTAGGCGATCTTCTAAAGTAGGCATAATGCTTCGAGTTGGGTTAAGGGAGATGAAATTCAGGGTGATGAGGTTTGGTGTGAGGAAAAGTCGATGTGGTGGAGTTTATTCAATAGCTAATAGCTCCCTTTACAAGTAGGTTGTTAATATTATTGAAATTGTTCCCATTGTTCCCATTTTGCGAATTGTTCACTTTCTTGTTAGATTCTTTGTTGACTTGGCTACTCTCGACCGGACTTGTTGGCCATTATAATCATTTTCATAGAACAATCAATAACAGTAATCGTACCTGTGAACTTGCATCCATCTCCAAGCAATGACTCGCAAAGGTCTTAGTGATAGAATAGAACATACACTTCATATATGAAAATACTACTAAATGCTCAGGCCTGTCATTCTTCCGCCCTCCGCCGACGTCGACCGAATTATAGTTGCATAATGGTTATCTTCATTCCCATCAGTGCAATGTTAAGTTAGACTAATGAAAAGTTATGTGTATTAATTCCCGTGAATCCGTTTTGGTGGATGATTTCGCCCGGCGGATGAATATATAGTCCTAAACTCCGCTAAAGGGGCACCGATTCAGCAAGTTAAATATTCTCGCACTCTTCGACCAATAATACAAATGCAACTTGTCTTTCAAGAGCCATGAGTGGTGCACCCGGAAATTCGCATCTGTCTAAACTTAGTCGGAAAAAGCTAATCATAACGGGCCAGTGGCCAGTGGCCACCTCATCGAACTATATATAACTTGCTATATCCTCTCCACTTTACAGATGTTCATCCTCAACCATTCTCTTACTCTTCGTTCATAAATCATGTCGTCTAATAAAGCAATCATCGTACAGAAACTCGGACTTGCTCAAGTAGTCGACGCGCCTTTGCCAAAACTCCGAGATAACTACATCCTGATCGAAGTTCGTGCCATTGCACTCAACCCAGCCGACTGGAAGCATATCGATTATCTGTCCCTGCCTGGAAATTGGTGTGGTTTAGACTATGCGGGTGTTGTAGTAGAGGTTGGGAGTGCCGTTACTAAACCTTTCAAGAAAGGAGGTAAGAGCCTTACATCACTGCTATCAAATGCCAAAGCTCATCTTTGCAGATAAAATCTGTGGCGCCTGTCATGGTGGTAATACTGTCTACCTGGAAGATGGTTCGTTCGCCAAATACATCACCGCAATAGGCGATTGCCAGATCCATATCCCCTCAAACCTGACATTCGAACAAGCCTCAACTCTCGGTGCGGGTATGATAACCATCAGCCAAGCTCTATACAAGTGGCTCCAACTACCTCTTCCTCCCGCTATCGTGTCCCCGAGCTTTCCCATCCTCATCTACGGAGGTGCTTCCGCAACTGGCGTTCTGGCCATCCAGTACGCGAAATTGAGCGGGTGCAAACCAATCATTGCCACTGCAGCACCCTCCAACTCTGAATTCCTAAAAGAACGAGGCGCGGATTACGTATTCGATTACCATAACGCAGAATCTTGCGTCCAGGAAATCCGAGAGGTAACAGGCGATTCCCTTACCCGTGTGCTTGATTGCATCGGAGTGGAAGAAATCTGCTTCCCCGCTATGAGTACTTCCATCGACGGTGTGTACTGCACGGTGAGTGATCGTCCACCGGGAGAGATCACGAATCCTAAGATCAGACGCGAGAGGGTAGAGGGGTATACTGCTTGCGGAGAACCTTTTGAGATGATGGGGCATAGGGTTGAGATTAATGCGCATGATTATGAGTTGGGGAAAACGTTTAATGAGATCAACAAGAAGCTGATTGAAGACGGGAAAATCAAAACGGATAAGATAAGTATTAATGAGGGCGGTGCTGGATTAGAAGGGGCTTTGGTAGGAATGCAATTGATGAGGGCAGGCAAAGTTAGTGGAAGAAAACTGGTGTATACGATTGATTGAGACTAGAGTTAAAGAATGCTGTCTGTTTCTTGTGTTAACCTATCATCTGTCACTGGCTAATTGAATGTTATGTGAAAAGATTTGAAATGTACATTGTTATCTTTATTCAGCAGCTTTTCTTCCAAGGCCATCATCCCCATCCAGCCCCAGTCGGTTTTTTGTTTCGATTTCTTGCTATTAGGCAGTTGACTGCAAGCAGGACAATCATTTTTGTTGTACTCATTGCACACAGAGTACTTATAGTAGTTCATGCAATAAGAAAATTCATCCTGCTGGTTGCACAAGGTGATATTGGTGTCATTACGGCCACAATGATACGTAATTGTACTTGATAGACACATTGTATATTAAGCGTGTGTTTTGATATGGGGGAAGTTTAATTCAGTGGAAGCCCATGGTTAAGCGGGTGAAGTTATAGTTGGACCTTGCGATTGCTTTTCCTTGACAACGCAATAATGTCTTTGTTGGAACAGATGTACATTACATATTTTGTTTATCGTTTTGTTAAAGCATCAAGGAACAATTCTTTATGTAATAGAGCGATTGTTCTACACTGTCATGATCTGCAAATTCTTTGGGTCGCTATCCTCTTGAACTAAGCATTGGATAACGCTTCTTATTTCAGGTTTTGACTTACAATACGCCTTTTCACGTTCCTAGTTCATGATCTCAATCTAACTCTTAATCACTCTGCTTCTCAAATCATGCCCCATTAATCACATTTCAAATTTTGCCTAATATCAAATAACAATTAGGGACCTCAAGGGTCAACCTGGATATTCATTATACTTAACCCTTTTCCATAACACTATTCAGCCGAGAAGTTCACACTGAAAAGCTACCCGGTTACCTCCGTCTTGAACGTCGGCACATGCTGCAGTCTCTCTCATCATCAGCCTCAGCCTCCACCAAGTTTACGCACTCTCGCCAAGAATGAGACCAGCGGCCTCCCTCTGGACAGCGAATTACCTTGTGGGTCATATGACCATATGGGTGATATTCTGATGTTACGTGGCACATATTGGTGTTGTGTTGTGTGGTGTAGGTGTCGGTATTAGTGTTGGTGTGAAGAGAGCGTTCTGGGTGAACTGTGAATGGAGTCATTTATACTTTGTGTGTTGTGTTTGGTGGTTGTTGATTCGCACATCTTGAATTGTGGGGTCTGGTGTTAGAAGAGGTCGCTTTCGATTGTAGAACCTCCATTTTCTGCTTGTAGGAATGAAATCCATGTAATGTATGAAGATGTAGTTGTCGAGGAACGTAGATTGGTTCGTCAAATGGGTTGTAGCCTTGCAGAGAGGCTGTATTTTATATTGATCCCTAGCCTTCTAATAAATGCAAAAGATTATTCACATTTGCTAGTTGTGCATGTACTAGAGACTGGGTGATGAATTCCTCATTAGAAATTAAAGGAGACCAATCCCAATAACCTACACCCCTTTTCAGCATTATAGGGCTCATCTATCTGGGTATCATCGAAATCATGTTCATCTCTCACGGACCATCTATCACCTCAGCTTCCACCTTCCACTCCGCACGAAGCCCTTTGCCGACCTTCGCAAACATACTCTCAATATCACTCATGGATATGCCTATACTTTCATGCTCTTTCAGGTAAATCACCAGACGTATGCCACTTTTATGGCCCTTCTTTCCCAGGCCATGAGACACCTCAGATCGTAGAGACAGAATCCCAGATTTTGCGGAAGACTCATCGACAGCGCTTATGCCATAATCAGGGTGGATGGTGGCAATTAGTTTGGCTAGAATTCCGACATAACGACACCACCAGGTTAAATCGTGACCAATGAGATCTTGCAGATTATGGGCCAATTGCTGGTCGATAGGCCCTAAATCTGAGCCCCATCTGGAGCACATAGTAAGTGCCAGTATAGCCCGCATCTCATGCGTCAAGCCCGGAAGGCCTGCAAGTGCTCCGGATATGGGTTCAAGAAGGGCTTTAGCAGAATTGGCATCGCCAGATTCACCCATACCGAGCCAGGTCTTCTGCACCACATAGTGAAGTATCTCCGGGGATAATATGCCTGGGACCTTGGTAGTGAGACCAGAAGATATCGTCTTTGCAACTGCTTCTGCAGCTTCGTAGGGCATAGCCAATCCTGTCAGCTGGGACAGAGGATTACTTTCTCGGACGTGAGCCGGGAGCTTCATGTATAAGACGCCCTCTCTATTTCCGCCACTACAGAAGGTAACTTGCTTGATCTTGGGAATCGCTTCAACGAGGGCTTGTACCACCGTAACAATAGCCGGGAATTGCTCGCGTCTCCTCTTTGAAAGTCCGAATATCTTCCTCTCGTCAGTATTATTCGTGTGCAGCATCTCCCGCCATTTGATGAATCGATGCCCCTCGACCGTATATCCTCCAATAGACGGAATTGGATAGGGCTGAATGGGATCCGTGTGCATGAGCATGTTCCCATATCCTCGGAAACCACCCCCGCAGAAGTATATTGTCACTCCGTCATTGTGATCTGCTTGCTCCTTTAATTTGGGAAATCTGGCCGTTAAGCCGTCAAATGCTTCCTTCATTCTTTGTCTCAATTCTGTCTTGACTTGTTGTTCCGACACTTTAGTTTGCAATGCCGCTGAAACTTTCGCTGCACCGTATGGCATACTTTGTGCAGCACCTGCAGCCAATATATCGTACTCGGCCGTGGAGGAGTTGACATAAGTCATTTGGACGCTGCCACCACCGAGGTCCATGAATAGCCCATCGACCTTATCAAACCCGCTTCTCGCACCCATGGCTCCAAATAGACTCTCCACCTCCGGACTCAGCAGATCGACGGTCAATCCGCTCGATTTTTGAATTGCCGCTAACATCTTGTCCTTATTGCTAGCCGTACGCATTGCCTCCGTCGCAAAGACATTTATATTCTCCTTTGGTACACCATGTGCATCACAGATATGCTTGAAGCGTGCCAGTGTGGCTGCTACTTCGCTGATAATCTTCGGTGGGAAGTTGAGGGTATCGCTGGAGGAATGGAGAGCGTCGTAGAGCGAAATCCCTGCGCGGTCGCGGTACAGACAGTGCAGGAGGCGGCTTCGAGGGGGAGAGAGGTCGGATATGGAGAATCGAATACCATTGCTAGGAAGTGAAAAGTATTAGAAGTTATCAAGACGGTGCAAGTAGAGATTGTCCTAGCTACCTGCCCATGTCTACGAGTCCGTAGAGAGCCTTGGCCGAGTGTTTGAACGGAGACATTTTGGATTCAAAATTGGTAATTGTCACTGGCTCTTCCATTTCATCTGCAATGCCTACCGCCATGTTGAGTTGAGGTTTGATAAATTATCAGATAATATATCAGATAATACAACTCATCAAATCCTTTGAATCTGGAACCTGAATCTTGTCTTGTGTGCCCCTCCACGAAATAATCAACGATGACGCAGATCACGTGCGGAGATACCCCGCCCCCTTTCTTTCGGACAGAACTTACAAGTAAAGCAAAGCAAAGCTGCTTGGGGTACAAACCCTCTCCTAATGGGGGCTGTAATGCTCTATAATTAACATACTAAAAGTAGGCTCTTGCTAGATCTCAACATCGTCTAGCCCCTCAGCAAAAGTATGATACACCACAAGCTTTGGCAAATGTTGTTTACAAGCCCACCGAGGGTTATCTTGACTAATGTCTCAAGTTTTGATATTCCTACGAAATGCCCTAACTAGCATACGTAACGCTATATCCCTTGTAGTAGGTCACATTTCCAACGACCTGGACTGCTCCGTTCCCATCAATAGTAACATACTTCCCATTCTCCTTCTGCAACGAATATCCTTTTCCTGCAACAAACCCCACCGTATACGTCTCGGCACCAGTCTCACTATCCACCAGGCCAGTATGACTACCAATATATCTCCCATCCCTCGCACTACTAACCGTAAAAGTATTCCCTCCATCCACAAGATTATACACAACCCATCTCTGCGCGATACTCTCATGCTGCGACGTTGCCTTGGTGGCTGTGAAAACCCCAGCTGGCTTCCCCGGATTTGTAAGTGCGTACCCGCCCATCTCGAAAACGATATATCGTCCCTCAGTCAACGCGCCGCGCATCTCCTTGAATCCCTGTTCAGACAGACTGGACACATTCTTAGCATCGATTTGGGTGTCGTAGGGAACTAGTGGTCGAGTATTGTTGTGTTGACTCTCGCAGTAACTGGCTCCGTCGTAGTTTCCACTCGCATCTGTATGAGGAGCCGGTGCATCGGGCAAGCCGGGGATCGAATAATCGGGGTTCGCAAAGTCAAACGCGTTTACGAGCGAAGACATGTGTTCGCGTCTCCACGGCACCATTTCGTTCGTCGTGACATTCTTGCCCTTGGCAGCTAGCCACTCTTCTACAAACAGTATTTGAGAGTTGTGGTCCGAGTGCTCAGTGAACACGGCCCCTCCACGTGTCCACGGGGATACGATACAAAACGGGAGTCGAAATCCAGGGCCACTGTAAGTGTACCCGACCTCGTTGTAAGGGTCTTGAATCCATTCCCCTGCCGTGCCGGATTGGGAATGATATGGTACTACATGGTCGCCCCATCCCCCCGTCTCGTCGTACGAAATTATGAGTGCTGTTTCGGCGTATCCTTTGCCCTGCGTCACGGCGTCTACGACTTTCTTTTGCAGCCAGGCGCCGTCTCGTGGGGAGTACGGTGGATGCTCAGAGAGTTCAGCCGGGCCTATGATATATGATATTGCAGGGAGGGTTCCATTTGATGCTCGATTGTAGAACTCATCGAGCGAAGAACCGACCATTCCTTTGTTGCTGAGTTGATTTCCTGGCAACGCATCTTGAAATTGCTTGAACCACGCAAGAGGATTATCATCAAAGTTGTCAGCGTCTTGGAATACATCCCACGAAACGTTAGCGTCTTGGTAATGCTCAGCGGTTGTCTTCCAAGAAAGCGGATAACAATTAAACCCTCCTGTCTCGCAGCCGGGAGTCTCGTTGTTGTCGATGTAGGGATAACCGCCTTCCGATTCAGTTTGCGGGGAACCGGGGACGTTTATAGAACCAGAAGCCCACGCTACACGGTTGGGGTTTGTGGATGAAATGATGGATTCTTGGTACATGTCCCCAACGGTCCAGCCATCGGCAATACCGAATTGAACTGGAATGTCACTTCTTCTGTAGTGACCCCAAGACCACGGCGTGTTATTCGTAGCCCAGTGGTTGTTCAAACCCCCGTTCAACGCCGCGTGGTTATCTTGCCAACCATTGTCTCCTGCTACCATACACTGTGTAGCTTCCAAGAAGTCGCCGCCTTGATAGTTGAGATACCAAGGGAGAAGGTAGGAAGCGGAGGTCGTCAATGCTGAGTTGACGTCTTGCTGCCAGACGGCTTTACCGGAATTAACTTGGACATTAGGATCTGAAAATCCTCGTACTCCAGCCATAGTCCCAAAGTAGTGATCAAAGGCACGGTTTTCTAGTAATGATTAGTAAAAGAATGTGAATTTGGGAGAGATGTTACCTTGCATAAATAGGACGACATGTTCAATATCTGCAATTGAGCCAGCTATTGCTGCTCCAGCAAGTAATGGATACATGACCCGAATTGCGGATATCAAACTAGGAGCGACTGCCATTGTAAGAATTCTGGTCAGTAATTGGTCTGCTGAGCTGAGGACAAGATGGAGAGTCACATATATATCTGCAAGTGAATGCAACCGGCAACTACCTAGTCAGGTAAGATGATGCTATTACTAGGAGTTAATGGACCTGTATCCCACTATCGCCTCAAGGCACCACGTTTCCTGAAAATGGTTGCCAGTCCTCGAACAAGGTGGTCGTTGCATTGTCCAATCATCGTGGCAGAATTTCGCCCGTGCTATTTAGGTCTGAACCCCGCGTTGGGTGGCTACCAAAATCAACAATCTTCCAAGCAAGTGAGTAAGCACATTACTATATTCGCAATGCCATTGGTTGTTAATCTTTGTCCTGCCAATTGTAGCTAGGTTGACGACCTCGGAACGAGAGTGTGAATACTTGTTCCGTGATTTAGGAATTTCTCTGGGTCTCTCTCTGTTGACTATCTACAATCACTTGAGGTAGGTTCCTAGATAAGATGGGTGATGATTTGTAATTGGGGGATGAGATGCGAAAGAGAGATGCTGAAGACACCGCGACGCGGCGACAAGGATCGGAAAAAACGACGAAGTATTTGCGATCCGCGGTCCGGAAGTGGTTGGTGGGAAGATCACGAGAAGAAGATTGAGCGCGACATCAACGGCAACAAACGACGATGAACCTTCTACAGAACTCTTGCTACGAGAAAGAGGCCATAGTGAGACCTCCCATGAGCCATCCTCAAGCTCAAGCTTCGGACATCAGGAAGATGGCAGTCGCAGAGACAGTAGTAAATGGCTTCGACCCCTCGGTGTACTTTTCCTGGTTCTCTTGCTTGCCGCAATATCCTTCTCCTCGTTCCCAACACTTTCTCAACTTGCAACAAAGTCTAGGGCAGCTAATAAACCTCAAACTCCCATTAAGGACGAGGACGCTAGCCAGCAGCAGATGCTCGGAATCCAGCTCCATCCATATGATCACGTGTTGAGGCCATCGAAAACAATCACGCACCATTGGAACATCACTTCAGACTACCGGTCTCCAGATGGTGTCAAGAAGCAAGTGTTTCTCGTCAACGGACAGTTCCCAGGTCCTACGATTGAGTGTCGTTCAGGAGACCGACTTATCATCCACGTGACAAACAGCCTGTCTTCGAGAGAAGGGGTCTCAATCCATTGGCATGGGCTTCACATGCGGAATGCGAACTCGATGGATGGGGCTGTTGGATTCACTCAATGCCCTATTGCCAGCGGGACAACTTTCACTTACGACTTCGATGTGGAAAAGCACCAGGCGGGAACATTTTGGTGGCATGCACACTCGCAGGTTCAAAGGGGTGATGGGATGTATGGAGGGCTGGTCGTTCATCAGCCATCCAGCATTGACAGTGAACTCGGAGTATATGGTTCTGAGAGAGAAGTCCTTCTGATGATTGGGGACTGGTATCATCGGACCTCGAGCGATGTTCTCTCGTGGTATATGAGTACTCGAGGCTTTGGAAATGAGGTAGGTTACTGCTTTGTTATCGTGTCTTAGCAAATTACTAACCTTTGAAAGCCAGTCCCAGACTCCCTACTTGTGAATGGTGCTGGAAAGTTCATCTGCTCCATGGCAGTTCCAGCGAGGCCTGTTGACTGTGTCGACATCCGCGACGAAGATGTCCTCTCCATCCTTGGTTACGACAAAAGCACGGAGCCTATTCGCTTGAGGGTTATCAATGTCGGGTATGTTACCGACTTGGAAGCGTTGGACTTAGAGCTGACCCATTGATAGTTCACTAGCAGGTTTCACTATTGGACTTTCGTCTGGAAACTTCACTCCCTTGACTGTGGACGGAGAATTTCCTATAGCTGGCGATATTTCAAACTCTTTAGGGGTTCTCTATCCTGGAGAGCGTGTTGATTTGCTTCTCCCCTCTGTTGGATCTGCCAGTAATGATCTTCCTCAATTGCATATCAATCTAGATCCCGAGTACGCAATCCACCTTGGATTTACACCCCCCTGAAGCTGATGAATGTTATAGGAACTTCAAGTATCCAAACCCAGCTCTGCGGTCCAATCAGTCCTTTCCTCTTGTGACTAGCGCTCAAGTCTCTAGTGAAGAGAGCAAGCTGCCTGAGATTGAACAGCCGATGCATTTCGATCTGGCAACCGCAATTGCCTCCAAGACGCATGATTATAGAAACCAGTTAGCAGAAATGGTAGAGCAGACCATTCTCCTCTATACCAAGACACAAAAGCTGGCGAAGCTGTCTAACCACCCAACGGGCTTCATAAATCGAACATCTTGGGCGCCACAAACCACCCCGCCTTTTCCCCTTCTTTCACTGCCTCGAAGTCAATGGGATGCAAATCAACTCGCCCCTTGGATTCCATTGTCTGCCGAATCTCCACCTTGGGTGGAAATCATTGTGAATAATCTGGATGACGGGGCACACCCTTTCCACCTACATGGCAATGATTTCTATGTCCTTGCTTCGCATCGATCAGAGCATGGATGGGGTAGCTATTCCCCTTACGAAACTTCCGGGTCCTCTTCCATCAAACCAAAATTGAACTTGGTAAACCCTGTTAAAAAAGATACGGTGAGCGTTCCTCGGAGAGGGTACGTCGTCTTGAGATTCCGAGCCGATAATCCGGGAATTTGGATGTTCCATTGCCATGTTCTCTTTCACCAAGCAAGCGGAATGGCAATGGGCGTTTTAGTCGCTGCAGATTATGAGCATGTCCAGGTTGATCCGATGGCAAAATCACTCTGTGGCTAAAAGCAGCTGCTGAGACACCATGGCTGCAGGTTGTTACAGCTTGGAAACCAGGTGGTATGGTCAATTCCATAATTGGCCACTGAGGGCGTCCTACAGAATTTGTGAAAGTTCATCGATCATACACCCACAGCGGCTTGTTTAATTTGCACTGGAAAAGCCATTGACACAAATGAAATCAATCTTAGCTCTTTGAAGCCGTCTCAAGATGAGTATACAACTTCCATCCCCAGCTTGGATCTCCCGGTTCCACCTGGAAAAGCAGAATCATGAACCAAAGAGGAGCATAGTCATACACCTTTGCAATTATTGGTTTCGTCCGTATTATTTGATTCTTGTCTGCCCTGAAATGATGCTGCGTGGCGCATGTGGTGAGGATAAATGCCCCATCATGACCCCGCTATTGGTCCATATTACCACGAATAAAAACGTGCCTGGTATATTATCAGACGACACACTTGTCGTGGGGAATAGATTGACTTAATATATCCAGCGCTTCACCGATTCGAGGAAACTATGCCGACTCCGACTTCATTTTCTTGGCCACGACTTTTGCGTTGCAGAATGATACCTTTGAAGGAGAATTTAGAGCGACTGTGAGTCTACTATGGGTCTGCAAGAACTTCGTTGGAGGAGAATCTGGAACCCACAGATGGGCCCACGGACGGAAAACAAGAAGGAATTCTTAGGATCTTAAGAGTAAGGGGCAATGAAAATCCAGTGCGAGTATGTGAGGGTTTCTATAAATGCAAAGACAGTCTATGATCAGCGTCCTTTCCAACGTCACGCAACAGTCACACAAGCCTCTATCATTTTGAGTTCGTTTTAGTATGCACTTCCAAAAACTTTCAGTCTTGGCTACGTTGTTTGTCAGAGTCTATGCCCATGGCTATGTAGATAATGTTACCGTTGCGGGAACGCTGTACACAGTAAGCTATCTACCAAAAGTTTGAATGAACCAGAACCGCTAATAGCTCAGGGGTACCAACCATACACCGACCCTTATTACAATCCCATTCCAGATCGAATCATACGACCCGTCCAAGGAAATGGGCCTATCCAAGACGTAACCTTGATCGACCTTCAATGCGGTGGCTACACAGCTGGTGGCATCTCTGGATCTTCTCCAGCAAACTTAACGGCCGGACCTGCTGCTGCCGGAAGTCAAGTCTCTTTGCGATGGACACTCTGGCCGGATAGCCATTCAGGACCCGTCATTACATACATGGCAAGGTGTGCGAACGATGACTGTACAACCTATATGCCCGGCACAGCGTAAGTTCTCTATTGCCCGTGTTGCACGAGACAAAAGCTTACAAGTCTATAGCGCCGTATGGTTCAAGGTGGCGGAGGCCGGACGTACAGGTACTTCAGACGTTTGGGGTGATAGCCCTCTCATGGTCGCTGGTAATTCCTACACATACACCATCCCCTCTTGTCTGGCAGCCGGTTCATACATTGTACGCCACGAGATCATTGCTCTCCAAACCGCCGGCGAATATCCTGGCGCACAGTTTTATCCTTCCTGCCATCAGATAAAAATCACGGGAAGCGGAACAAGCACTGGTCCAGCGTCGAAGTCGCCTTTCCAGGTGCCTATGCAGCGACTGACCCAGGAATCACTTATGATATGTACACGGCACAGACGTATACGATTCCTGGGCCTGCCATTTTCACTTGCTAGAGCATCAGTATGATGGTACTCTCGATTACTGGGATGGGTTCTATGGTCTTGAGGAAATCAGTCTCGGTTGGATTTGAATCCTAGGGAATTATTCTTTCTATTGTAAGCCACAGAGCCAAGATAAAAAAATTGGGCATTTGAATACATCATCCGTTACAGCTATAGCAGGCTACGAATGTGGTTCATACTGCATGAAAAGTCCCGCTGTCGCGAGAATATAAGCTTGTGAGCTGGGCATTATTTAATTCGTTAAGGCCTAGAAATTCAACAACCTCGGGTAATGTAAAAGAAATAACGGCATAAAAAGAAACAAAGTCTCAATTTCTGGGGTTAGGCCAACGCGACGCGCTCTGGAATCTATTTATAGAACTCACTAGCTCGCGATATCATTCTCTTCCCCACCATTTATTCTTTAGTTTCGCACTTGTGTAACGCATGAAGAGATCTTGTGCTCTCATGAGCATTTAATCATTAAAAAATCATCATTAAAAAAATTTTAAGCCAGCTCGATTGATACTAAAGAAGTCATAAAGATGATCTGTGCTGATCATCCGCCGAGACGTCGGATATAAGATACCCTGTCCAGTGATCGACGATGGAGAGATACCGTAACGTCGCGCTAGGTGGTTAATGCATATCATAAACAATTATCATGCCAGAATAATTATCATTATTGAAGACACATCGTACTTCAAGTTTGATGCTCTGTTCAAGAGCGCTGATCAAAGCTTCTGCTTTCACAGTATCAAGGATGGCTTCCACTCATGCTAGCCATGGTACACCGATAAAGCGGGTGGTCATTGTTGGAGCAGGTGAGACCCAAGCTCCGTATGCTTGAATTTTGGATTGTTTCTTACTGGCACTTTATAGGCTGGGCTGGGTTAATTGCCGCCAAAACGTTAGTCCTCCTGAACTCCAGCTCACGTGAAAACTCCTGTTGCTAATTCTACAATCAGATATCTGCAAATCGACCCGACTGTCGATCTCACAATCTTTGACTCAGAACGAACAGTTGGAGGTGTCTGGTGCAAAGACCGATGCTTTCCAGGATTTTTAGCCGACAGTCCAACTGGTCTCTTCGATTATTCCGACCTTCCTATGCGTGATGTTATTGGGGGGAAAGACTGGGAAGACCTTCCAGGGATCAAGGTGTACGAGTATTTTCAAGCATATTCGGAGAAGTTTCATTTGATTGAGAGATTAAGATTACAGACACGGGTATCAAGAGCCTCTCGAAACGTCGATAAGGAGAGATGGGACGTTGAAATAGAAGGTACAAAAGAAGTGATCACGTGCGACAAACTGATTATTGCTGTTGGATTGAACTCGAAGCCAAATTGGCCTGATCTGCCACTAAAAGACTATAATGGACTACTCCTACATTCCAAAGATGTTGGTATACAACAAACAAATCTCATTTCCGATAAAGTCAACCGAGTTACGGTGTATGGCGGATGCAAGTCTGCGGTTGACACCATCAACCACTGTGTCGAAGCAGGGAAAACAGTTGACTGGGTAATCCGAGAGGAGGGTAATGGTCCAGGAATGATGATCCAATTCAAACAATATGGTATCCATGGTGCACGATTGGCAGGTCGATGGAAAAGCATCATGTCGCCCTCAATTTTTGCATGCACCGGCTGGTGCTATGGATTCTTCCACAGTGGCAAAAGCAAACTGGGAAACTGGATGTTCTCTCGATTCTGGGAGAAAGCTAGCACAGCCCCACTTACAATGGCCCCGTACAAAAAGAAGTGTTCAAATACAGAAAAGCTTATGCCAGAGACAAGAAGTTGGTTGTACCTGTTAACTCTGAAGTTTTCAAGACTGATGATTTAGTGCCCTTTTCTTCACTGCAAGTCTATCTGGTCTCCATGACGAGAAGATAAAAGTGTTTTTGAAGGAAATCCATGAGGAGAAGCTCATCAAAGTCCATCGCGCAACCATTACTTCGATGTCAGGAAATCAGGTCACACTCTCAAATGGCGAAATTCTTCCTTCGGATGCTGCAGTGTTTGCAACGGGATGGGATTATCGCACAAAAATCTTTGACCCCGCGGATGCCCTTTCCTTAGGATCCACAGCACCCCTTCAAGACGAAGATGAAAAGACACGAGAATATTGGGAGACGCTTCACCAGAAAGCCGACCGAGAAGTTACTGAGCTTCTTCCGATCCTAGCGCACCCACCACCTCATTACGAACGCCCAGTTGCCTACACACCTTATCGCCTGTACCGCCATATCGTTCCATCTCAACTCGCAGCCGACAATGACCGTTCCTTGGTGTTTCTCGGATTAGTTACCAGTGTCCAGACCTCAATCCATGCCGAAATATCTGCATTGTGGGGAATATCGTGGATGGAAGGGCTACTCGATCTTCCAAATAAGGCTGAGATGGACTATGAGATTGCAAAAGTAAACGCTTGGTCCGCACGTCGATACTTATCCCGAGGACGAACGAGACAGGTTGCCTCGGCGGAAATCCAAGAGGTGTGTGATTTGTTGATGGAGGATATGGGGCTTAGAGTAAAGAGGAAAAGTAACTGGTTCTCTGATGCCTTTTCTCCGTACACTGCTCAGGACTATAAAGGTATCGTGCAAGATTTCTTAGCAAAGTCTAGAGGGGTTGGTGTAAATTAGGGATATCTAGCTAGAGGAAACTAAGAGCTGTATTTACAAGCAATTTAAAAGGATCTATGCTCGCAGACGTCCTCCAGACAGGTCATTTCGTCAGGCTATTCGTCACTAAACTTTGTTTCGATGACATTTTTATCGGTTTTCAACTGATGAATTAGCAGTATGTTCTGGCACACCAGGCATGATTTCTTTGTTCATCTTGAAGGTCCAGGATTGCGTCACGTGTACACTTTCAAAAAGGAGTACGAGATTTGAAAGGTGTGGGTTTCAGGAGGTGAAAACGGAAAACGTCTTAGAGTATGGAACAAGCATAACTAGCAGATTAATATCCATTCCTTCTACAGATTATGTGGAACTACGGAATATGACTCAAGTCCTAAGCGTCGTGATTCGTGAACTCCGTTCAGTAGCTATGACTAATCATGAATCGACGCTTCTGATTTGCTATAAGCTTACCGCCGAATTCAGCGAATTCAGCGAATTCAGCGAGCGGAGATAAGAGGAGGTGATTCCAGATATCCCTTTTAACTACGAGCTCGTCGCACTTTTCTCGACAGTCCGTTATTCTCGGTCAATTGTTAAAGTTTGACACATTGTCTTGCAGCTGACCACAATCCCATCAGATAAGATTATATTGGCAGCTCGTGATGGACGCATCTGCATATATCCCCACCACAATAGCCGGAGCTCCACCGCGGAAAAGACGAAGACCAGCACTGTCTTGCGCAGAATGCCGACGAAGAAAAATAAAGTGTGATCGAAATGTACCATGTCGACAATGCACTCAAGCAAAGAGTGCAACATGCACTTACAGCCCGGAGAGGTTGTCTACGATCAATACTCACGGGAATAGAGCCGAGGGCCCCCTCGAGACTCCCCATGGAACGCCAACAAGTGAAAAAGGCGCGCCTCGCACTGCAGACCTTTCATTTTTAGGAGATGGGCAAGTCGAGGGTATCGCCGCTACTACTCCTAGGAGCTCGTCTGATTCGGAGCAAAGTGCTGTCCAAACACTGGTTGATCGTCTTCAAAGGTTGGAGCATACGCTAGCTGCAGCTTCATTAGATGTGCGAGCCACTTCGGCGGGCTGTAGAACCAAGACGTCAGCTAAGAAAGAGATCGACAGGAGCGTTTGGCACAAGACCCGGTTCTACGGCCAAAGTCATTGGGTTCACCCCTTCGAACAGGTACGTCCCTGAGACACCCTAAACTCGAGCTCAATGCCGAAAAGTCTAACAAGTGAGCAGGCGAGAAAAATCATATGTTTCGAGTATTTACCAGGGGGTGGGAGTGACTTCAAAGTAGGAAATGGTCAAGCGAATTCTCAAGCCAGTGCCGAAGTCAATCGTCTCGTGAATGAATGCAAAATCATGGCTAGAACCATCAAAGCTGTCAATGCACCTCAGTGGCCTTCCTGGATTCCAGATGTTGAGAAAACTTTACCTCCTCGCGAACTATCCGATCAGTTGCTTCAGTTGTACTTCAAGACCAGCGAATCAACCTGCAGAATCTTGCATAGATCATCATTTTGGAAAGAGTATGAACAGTACTGGAGCTCACCTCAATCTGCTAGTCCATGCTTACTCTTCAAAATCTTGCTTGCGATGGCTTTGGGTATATGCTTCTACCAAGGTCCGGAAGTGAATGACCTTCGAAGCAAAGCTCAACAATGGATATATGCAACGCAGATGTGGCTGGTTATGCCCCACGAGAAATCCCGATTAAATATACCCGGTCTTCAAGTGCAATGCCTCCTTCTTGTAGCTCGGTCGGTCTACAATATTGCAGGGGATTTGGTTTGGATTACTGCCGGGGCTGTTTTGAGAGCGGCAATCAATATGGGATTCCATCGAGATCCCAAATACTTCCCTCGCATGCCAATTCTGCAGGGGGAACTCCGTAGGCGACTCTGGGCTACAGTCTTGGAGCTCAACCTCACCAATGCGCTGGATTCGGGAATGTCGCCCATGATCTCAGCAAACGATTACGATACCGAACCACCTTTGAATATCAACGATGATGAATTGACCGAGTCTACCGTGGATCTACCGACGTCGAAGCCACAGAACGTGTACACTGAAATGTCCCTTCAATTGACCCTTCTCAGATCTCTTGCCATTAGAACCGAGGTTACTACCATGATCAACGACTTCCGTTTCGAACCTTTGTATAACGAGGTAATACGCTTAGGGACAGAGCTTATGAAAATATACAAGGAGAACAACAAGATCCTAGCTAACGCATCATCCGATCCGTCACCAACTGAGCAATTAAAACCAAGCCTGATGCATCGCAAAGTGGTTGATATTACAACCCAGCGCTATCTACTTGCACTTCATCGACCTTTTGCTATGAAGGCCAAGTCGGATCCTCAATACTATTACTCGCGAAAGATTTACATCGATTCCGCAATGGCCGTGCTGGCCCATCTTGATCCATCAGTAGTAGCATCCCCGCTTTCATGGGGATTACATGATGACTATCACCTGTTCTGTCTCAGTGGTGGATATCTCAAAGAAGTGATGATTCATGCAGCGATTGTGGTTTATATGGAATTAATTATTCTACTTGAGGAAGACCCAGACATGACCTTTGATCAAGAACGGAAAAAGTCTCGCGAGCCTTATCGGCGTATGCTGGAGCAGGCAATTGAAATCACGCGGCAACGAATTGCTATGGGAGGCGAGACAAATGTCAAAGTAAGTGGTGTGAACTCTCATTTTTGGTGTTTGGTATCCTACATACATGTTTCCAGAGTAAATGTCTCCGGAAATGAATGCTATGAACGGCCATAATGTTATCCATAAAACAAGCTGACTCTCCTTAGGGCCATCTATTTATGTCAGTTGCCATGGGACATGTCGATGCCATTGAAGCAGGCAGGCCTTCGGAAGAAGGCATTCTCGAAGCTGCCCAGAGCAGTGCCAAGCGGTGCTACGATATGTTGAGAGCACGACTTCCCTCAACGCCAGATATGAGTTTGTCCAATCAGCAAGATTTCTCCGGGGACGGATTCCCCAATGGTCAATTAAATTCCGACATGCATAATAATGACATCGATTTCACCATGGCGGATTGGGGGGCGGCCGATTTCGAGAATATCCCAGAGGCATGGATGTTCTCCTCGTGGAATGAAATGAATACGTGGTGAAATAGAATCACAGGAAGGTGGGATGGATTGTATATTACGTGTAGAATTATTAGATTCTCTTTCATTTGGATTCCACAGAATGGAGCACCACTCAAAACTATGGACTCTCCTTTTGCGAGTTATTATCAATTAATACTCTATCCTCACCGATTGACCACTTCGTCTCCTCTCTAACCTCTCTCCCATTAAAAGCAAGTGACACAGTCCCTGTGTAGTCTGGGGTAGTATTATTGCTACCAGGTTGTTGTTTTGCACCGCCTTCAGGATCACCTAATATCGATAGAAAGCTTAAATCCGCGGCGTATGGTATATATTTGCCCCTCCTCCTTTCGAAATTTGAAACTATCACTCTGGTTTCTATCCTATCAATCAATATTCCTGTAATGTGATGATTGTGTCAAATTTTATTATTGTTCGCCCAATGTAGTCTATAAATGCAGGTACTAGCATGTTGATTGTTGTGCAGAACTTTAGAAGAAGTAATAGCACAGGAGGCATAAGAAGAGACCAAGAGTGTTTAAAATTCGCTCATCATTTAATACTTTTAATCCCATGCCTATACAGATTTGGGATCCGGTGTTGTCTATGCGATTTTGTTGCATATTGCTTATGATAAGTCATAAAATCTTCGACATGTATGACATTGCATCGTTTCAGCTATGTCATTCTTTGGCAGAAGATAAGAAATATCTCTAACGATTTCTTGATCAAGGGAACTAAAGCAGACTGTCAAATATCTGTAAATACATCGAACATGAACTATAAACGTCTCCTTCCTTGGCGAAATCGCACTATTTTCCTAAAGGAGAAGAAAACTAAGGGAGATTCCTCACCTGTCAAAATAGTGCCGCACATAAACATATCTTGCTTCTTATATATAAACCATCTACATACATTAATGCTGAGCATTTGCCAAATACAGAGTTTACTCTTTCTTTTTTGTTGCACGTCGCAAATGCATAGTTATAAATATCTCGACAAGTTAGAACAATTACTGCACCCATGACACCAGCCACCTTCCACATCTAGTAAACGTAGTAAATGAGGTCAAGGCATACAAGGAGTGGCTAATTTTGCCTCAGACCCGTTTAAACCTCTCCCTTTCCTGATAAGTTGCAGATGTCATTTAGTTCCTGTTGCACATCGCTCGAGATTAGTTATAAATAACTTCTCACAATCCACCAGCGCCGCACGGCTGTATATTGTTAGGAAGACATAGGAATACTCCGTAAATATTTTCTATTAGAAAGAGGTCCCAAGTACAAGGTTCCAACTCCTACGACCCTACCATGCAACGCAAGTCTTTTTCAGAAGCCAAACTCGTTATTTTTGTATTTTTCGTTGCACGTCGCATTAAGGGAAACTAAAAATATACACGTAGAAGGGTACATTAAATGCGACTCAGCTCTCGTAAGCTGGGCCACCAGCTTGCACTGTTCTGAACGACGTGGCGGTTACTATAGGATCGCGTGGGGCTCAGCGAATCCTTCTGCGGATACAGCTCGTAAATTAAACGGCTTGCGAACTATTTTCGTAAATTAGTGTACGTATAGTGTGCACTTGTGTTGTTTTAGGCTTCGCAAATGCATATATAGCGTTCCGTTACACTTTATAACGTTTAAAATCCAACACATCGTGCTTGGTGCTCGCGTTTATTTACTAAGTTGACAGATATCCTTATGAGCAAAAGTAGACTTGGAAACTTCAAATCGACTTCAACAGGACATCTAGGCAGTTAGGATTGAGGGAGTATGATAACCTAAAATTCAGATTCATAGAAATCAATTTTCGCAGGCCCAGCCACGATCAAAACTTCAGGATTTTGTTTCATCTGTCGTGCATTGCTGCCAGGTCAAGTCGGGAGCGAACATTTATGGAAGGCGCGTTGGCTGTCTAATATACGCTTCCAGCATCACAGATCCTAATGAAAGGCTACTGTGGATTGTGAATAAACGGGGCGTCACAGCATTCATGGGGCGTTGAAGTAGAAGACACGGGACTGGTGGTAAACAACAGACTGACTCGCAGCGGTTATGTCCCTAACCTTCGCTCTGAGGCGATAGGATACCCCCTAATAATACCACCCTTCACTGAATGCAGACCAGATTATCTTTCTTCTTTTCCCCCTTCTGAATTTATCGCTGCATTTTACAAGTCTAGTTATTCGCAGGCTTCTTAATGGGCAATATGTGTCTAACCCGTAGCCCATCCGGGCGATACTCCAACCTAGTAAGAAAGACCTAGGTGATAATCCTTAGATTTAGATTTACTAGTCGGGCTGAATAACAGATTTTGGTCGTTAGTCATCGTCATCGTGGAAAACGGCAAGAGTCTTGCGTCTAGGTTTTCATGTATTGCTGCGTAGAATTGATTTGTATTTGACATAAATAAATATAAAGCCTTATTACTGCCTTTAACAATGTCAAATATACCACAGAGTGGTTTCTAAGTCACAAAACGTAAGATCAGTAAACCCGTTGATCAGATATGAGAGCAACAGAAAAGCAGCCATAATAAGAGACATATATGTTCACGGCGAATATCATGGCCTCCGAATCCGCATTGCAATGAACCGGAATTGAAACATACGCAAACAACGTACTCGTAGATATTATATCATGTAAGGCGTGTTAGATGTGTTCCTTTCAGGTCTCCTTTTATTCCACCCCGCCCCCTTTTTATACAAGCGAGGATTATCACGTGCGACTGGTAGCCTCTAAGCTGGACCGAAGAGGGCTGAAATAACATTGGTTTGAAGTTAAAACGAATTACCAGGTAGTGGACTATTATTTGCACTTACTACTCGGCAAACAAATTGCGTATATATAAGTCTAAGATAGTAGGGATCCGCGAATCTTGAAGCACACTGAAGGCACTCGGTGAGGAAACGGGATGTGACTCTTCGGGCAGAAAGAAGGGCTTTCGATACAGATGGTAGTTTGCCCTCTTGCACTAAGCTGATAGCCTCTTTAAGCTCACTTGATCGGGAGGCATTTACAGATATAATACCAGTACCTCTTAACTCCGTAAAGCCTCCATGCTTCGGACATCGCTTCGTTTCACATTTCAACGAGGGCCCCTGACTCAAAACATTTCTCAAGGACAAACTAGAAGGACCTCCCAATTAGACTGTATCGACTGTTGAGGTTGAATCCGCGAGTAATGAGAATTTCAGCGGGTTTTGGTGTTGTGAAAACAAAAGAGGCTGGCTGGCCCCTGCCCCGCCCGCTAGGGGTGTCTAGCTGCAGGCTGACGTTTTCGCGCGTCCCAGCGTCTTCAAAGCCTGATCTCGTCGTTTTCTCAGCGCCAAAATAGACCTTTCGCATATAAAAATACTCCATACATGCCAGATCTACTCCACCATTACGAAGCCGAAGCCGAGCTGGCGTTCACGAGGGTGGGCTTTGCAACTTGGCATCGTGTTTACAGAGCCGGCACTTTGAAAACACGGCTTTGCGATTGATTCATACCGTAAGTAAGATTCGGCGTCAGCTGGTCGTGTTTGCCACGTTCTAGGCACCGATATACTTGCAAAAAGTTACTCATCTCAGTCGGTGAGGAGGTCTTATTGCGGCTCTTGTAGAGGCTCAGTCACTTAAGTCAGCCTTCAAATCGGTTCTTGTTTAGCAAACAGCTCTTTTGGTCCGATGCAGGCCGGGGTAGGGCTGCAGTGGAGGGGTGGACTTTCAGGGCATTCGCTGGGAAGGTCATGGTTTGCAGACACTTGAACGCCTTTCTTTTTTGCCTGGTTCTGGTTTTCCGTCACTAGGTCATGCCTTGTATTGGTCGAGTTGTCTATATAATGATTCTTTTCGTCGTCGGATTTCATTTAGTCACCAAGCAGTCAATTCTCCCCTCAAGACTTTTTCTAGCACATATCATCCTCTACTCCCTCAAACTTCAACACTGTCCACAAAAGTCACATCTACTCCTCGAATCTGTCTATCCAAAAGTATCAAAATGTGTCTCTTCTCTACCCCAAAGAAACACCATCGCTCTCATTACGTCGAGGAAATAGTTGTCGCGCCCCGCCCAGCCTCTCGTCACTCTCATCACCATCACCATGGTGGCCATAACGGTCGCTCCTCTTATACCTCTGTTACCAGAACTACGAAACCAACGAGCAGAGAGTACTACACAGGCGCTCCTCGAGCGAGCCAGAATAGCTACAGACGTAGTGGGCCGGTCGTGGTTGAGCAGAGACGGAGCACTAGATCCTACCGATAAATGTGAGGCGGTTGCAGGGGCTGTCGTCTTCATTTAAGCACGTATGCCGTTCTCAACATGTCTTACGTCTGAGACAGTTGATAGCTGCGCAGATGGATGCTGGAGGGAGGTGGTTTTGTGATGATTAGGGATTGCCCTGGCCAGTGTTATGAAGTTGGGATTGCGGGAGTTTGCATGGAAAGGCTGAGAGTTTCAATGATTTCCTTGTATGGTTTACCTTTAAATTAATGGTCGGGTTTTCTTCATCGTATTTTTTAAGCAAGGCGCGGCGGAAGATAGGGGGAGTTCTCGTCATATTTTGATATTTCTGTTTGTTTCAACTACTACGGTACCGAATAACGAGATTGATTCTATAAAGGCCATGAATGATCCGCAGAGCAGCAGTTTATATGGCCAAACCATGCACAAATAATATATTCTTCCAGAATGGCCGATGTCCCAAATTGGGACCAAAACAACCCCTTTCGAGGTTTACCACGTGAGTATCGATTATCATATTGACACTGACTGGAAAAGGTCGCAGAATCCAAAGAGATTTCAATGAATTTAGCCGGAAGCTACATAATTATTCCTTGATTAAGTCTAAATCAATAGTACTTCTTTGATTGTTCTTGACTAGCTCCTTTCTAGATTTCAGACTACTGAGTCCACCAGGTCCGTAAACTTTACCTACGTCATGACGCTCTCCCGCCTATCCCGCCTAGTTCAAAGAACTCCCAACATTATTATAAGCAAACATCCCGAGAACCTTTGAAACTCGCAGACGTACGTTGCATACCTTACATACCTATATCATCCGACCAGGTATATCCTCATACCCCGGTTTTAACCACCTCAAACACTTCCTTATACTTACAAGGTATGTGACCATCCCTGCCAGCGCAAGGCTACCCATGACGTAGGCGCGGGGCTGCAAGAACAAAACAATAACAATGGAAAGAGCTTCCTGGCTGATTGAATTTGCAGACCTCTTACTTTGAACAATCTCAACCGTAAAGATGTAAGTAATCTTACAACCTCCACTCCCCCATGGCCACTTTCAATATGCTACGCCGTCGAAATTCCCAAAAGTCACCCGACAAGAACAGCCCCTTGAAGCACCTGTTGGATTCCACCTATACTCTATTGATCGCCATACTAATTTGTGACTGCACAGGAACCGCTCACTCTCCATCCGTTCGAACAAGAACAGTTCCAGCTCCGCCCCCCGCCATGGCTTCAGCCTGAGCTCCCTCCGCGGCACCGTGCAGCCCGAACTCAGCAAGAAGCTCTACAAGTTGATCAAATCCGAGAATCACCTGATCCAGCACCATGAAGCCGCAGGAAAGGAGCGCCTCTCCATCGCGACTCAGCTTTCTGACTGGGGCGAGGCTACTAACGATGATGCCATCAGCGACGTCTCGGACAAGATTGGGGTTCTGCTGTCGGAACTCGGCGAGCAGGAGGATATGTATGCGCATAACATTGATGATAGCAGGGCTATCTTGAAGGCGATTCGGAATACCGAGAAAAGCGTTCAGCCTAGCAGAGACCACAAGGCGAAGATTGCAGATGAGATTGCAAAGTTGAAGACCAAGGAGCCGGAGAGCACCAAGTTGGTTACGCTGGAGCAGGAGCTTGTCAGGGCCGAGGCAGAGAACTTGGTCGCTGAAGCTCAATTGACCAATATTGTACGTTTATCTTTCACCTCCACGTTTCACCCTGCTAACCTCACTTTAGACCCGCCAGAAGCTGAAGGAAGCATACGCTGCTGAATTCGCAGCAACGATCGAACGTGCCGAGAAGCAGATCATCCTCGCGCGTCACGGCCGCCGTGTCTTGAACCTCCTCGACGACACCCCAGTCGTGCCAGGTGATGTGCGTCCCGCCTACGACGGCACGAACCAAGCGCGCCAAATCCTCAACGACGCCGAAGACGATCTCAAAGACTGGACGGCGGAATTGGAAGATGTCCCGTCGCACGCCAACCTCGATCAGGGCTTGATGCCGGCGTCGCGTCAGCATACCTCTGAGTCTATTGTTGGTGACGAGTCTGTTGCTGCTGAGCCGGCTACTAACATGAACGGGAGCAGGATCAGCAGCGGCGGTTCTATCACAACCGGCCCAGCGTATACCCAGAGTGAGGTTTCGCATGTTGCTTAGGAATGAATACTTTTATTTATGGGAGCGGCTAGCGGCGGGATTGACTGTATGAATTTTGTATGACGAGTTGGTTTCGTTCTGAGATTCTTTGGCGTGGAGCTGGATTTGGACTGCGTGTTGCGACACGCGTGAGATTGGCGAAGTATCCTGGGTATGCGTAGGATGCTTTGGTTTTCTTTGTTTTTGTTCTCGATGTATGTTTGCACCGATTCACTTATTCCAAATTGATTTATAACTTTCAAAACAAGTGCCGTTGTTTATGTCCAGGCGTGAAACGTATATCATGCAATAATGAACAAGGCTTTATACTCTCCTTTGATGGGCATAGTAGAGAAAAGTGTTGCAGAAGAGGTAGACATTTTGAGATCATTGAAAGTCTTGATGCTGCGACTACCAGGTAGATAACTACAACACATACCTAAACCTCGGCCCATCATTCTCATACCCTGTCCCTGCTCCCCCTCCA
>QGMJ01000437.1:0-27842 GCA_007821545.1 Lachnellula subtilissima
ATAGTGATAGTGGAAAAGTGGGTGGTGGAAGAATGATTATTGTACGGGTGGAAAACAAAGCAAGGCTTTTTGGATATCTCATACCCTGCCTGCTCTTATAATGTCTTTTCTTAATAGGCACATATGAAAGGAAAAAATACGATACTTATATGACAAAGCTGCAGAATAAATGGATGGTGTGCTGTGTAATTGATAATTCGGATACTTATAAGCCCTGGCCCGGCTTTATCAGCAAGGCTCCGAGGTGTACTAACCTGCTTAGGTAATACTAAACTACAGGTATAGAGTAATAAGAGGCTTTAAGTCTTTAGCTAGATAGAAATAAACCATCTCAGGTAATTGATTAATATACAATTAAGCAGTTCATAATGCTGCTTAGCAGTCCTAAATCCGCGACTGTGACTTCCTAAATTCGATACCCGCCGAATTAGGCTTAGTGTCACGTAAAGATCCTGACCTTGCCTTGACCTCGTCGTCAACAATCTTTTACAATTAAGGGAAAAAGACCCCAAAATAATAAATTTCCTTGGCCGGTTCTTAATATATTCACAAACTGCTGTTTACTAGCTTGGTTGTAAAATTCACATGGCGACAACAAACTCGTGAAGGTCAGAGACTTGGGACAATGGTTCTATGGGGTGAGATTAGAAATATGCACCAGCGTGACCCGCCCCTCCAAGGAAGGTTTCCTACTTCGCTGAAATGATTGGAACTGGTAGAAGTGTAGCCATACTAGGCCTCCTATCCATCTCATGCCCGCCGAGCTGGAGTATGTTGATTAGGAATGCTTTTCAAGAAGCAGGTTTACTTGGCGCCATATGAGCTACCAGATCGGTCTGCGAGAGGTTGTGTTTGGGGGAATAGGAGGATTCTAAAGAACTCATGATGTCGTTTTCCTCATTTTCGGAGCTCTGTGCTTGTCCAACACTTTGAGGGATGTTGGGATTGAATTTCATACGACTGATAGATGTGACAGGAAACAGTCTTATCAAATATTGATACACGGCATAAATAACCTATAAAACATCCATCGACTCTTGTCTCAAATCTCTAATATACTAACACTTCCAAGGGATCATGTGATTCGTGGAAAAAGTGTGAGTATACTGAAAAGCTAACACCCGGCTCTCTTGGTGCTCTCTCTCTCTCTTTTGAACTCCTGCTCAAAAGTTTCCCTATGCAGCGCAACTAGTTCGATCGCTCGTTACAAATTGGACAATTGCTGTCAAGCTCTGGTTGTCATTCATTTGTTCGTTCGTTCATGCCTCATCTGTACCCATTCTCGCTCATATCATTTATTTCATCAGATGCCACCCCATTCAATAAGCCCCTACAAAAGCACTTTTTAGTAGAGGACTTGAATCATTCCCAGACAGACCAGAAACAAGGGACACTAAGGTGATTGACCTCTGCTTTTCCTATTGTTAATTGCAAGAGATTGATAGCTCGCTGCTGACTATTTATCTCAATACCTCATTGCCTTATCTAAGAGGTATATCCACTGTCAGCCCGGGTCCCCAATCTACTATATATCCAACAGTCGTCAAGAATCAAGACTGCTTTGTCTATAGTTGTTTGACTTTACCGTTCCAAGCTGAAGGATCGCGTTCGCGTTCATCTATGGAATCCACGTTATGATTTCAGCTGTTAACAACTTTGCAATTTTGTTCCGAGGAATGGCAAGTGAATAGATAAGAGAGAAGTTGAGATTGCTAGGGAGGGTAAGGTGGCTTTGCTGTCAAATATCTAATACGTTCGTTCGTTCGTTCGTGCGTTCGTGAGGCAATTCATTATAGATGCTGTCGCGGATTTCGAGTGCAGTGTCCTCGTTGATGGGGCGAAGGACTAGGACGAGTTAGCTTTGCAGAGATGACAGGAGAGTAATAAAGACCTACACTCAGCACAAGTGGACGAGATCAGCTCATGCGAATCCACCGCCGCCGGTGCGTGGACGACGATGGATGCCATGCAGCTAAAAGCTTAGAGGTTCACCGGGGTTATTTATACCCTTCCACTTCTACGCTCCCTCGCCATTACTACCCCTCTTTCCTATTAGAGAGTGAATTGAATTCCAATCGGTACGAATATAAATCAACATTCCTTACTAATCTTCTACCATACCAACAACATCATCGCTCTCGAAAATATGTGCTTTTGGGTTTAATTTCGTCTTCCACCGCACATTTCTTTTTAAATGCTCTGGCATTAATAGTCTTCTTGCATAAGTATTAACTTAATAATATACCATTGAGTTATCTATGCCAGACAAGAAGGAATGGTAAGATGACTGTCAGATAAACATTCGCTGTCAATAAACACCATCCGTTCATGAGTTCTTAGTCTTGATATTGAAGAAAAGAAACACTTTGAGATGTTTAGAGTATTGTAGACGATCAATAAGGGAGTCAATAGCAGTTGAATGATAAGACATTTGATCAAGCAAGTTATGATTAACGAGGAAGGAAATATATAAGTTGAAGATTTGATTTAATTTTGTTTTATTCTTATTCTTATTTCCTGGAAAGATCCTACCAGCGCAATGATAAAGCTACAATGTCATCCTATTCATCCCATGCATTCATCAACACCCCTAAGCCTTATTCGCACCACTAGCCCCACTATCCTTCGCCCTCTGTCCATACGCCTTGGTCGCGTAATCCCCATCCTTCACAATCAGATCCTGAGGCCGGTAATCATGCTTGCCGCTCAAATAGCTCTGCAGGATCGCCTTGGTACCATCAGCGTACCGCTTCTGCGCGTCCAGAGACGTGCCCGACATGTGGGGCACCATGGCATTTCCACCACCGAAGGGGTTTTTCGCGTAGCGCAGAGGGTGGTCTTTCGGTGCTGGTTGAGGGAACCACACATCTCCTCCGTAGCCGCGGAGGTGGCCGGATTTGAGAGCTGCGGCTACATCTTCTTTGACGACGATGGCGCCTCGGGCTGTGTTTACTAACCAGGAGCCTGGGAGGTTTGTTAGAATATGAAGTGGGGTAGGAAGTAGAAGAGATAAAACATACCGGGCTTCATCTTGGAGATCAACTCCTTGTTGAAGAGACCGCGGGTCTTCTCGTGCAGAGGACAGTTGATGGTAACCACATCACACTGCGCCAACATCTCCTCGAGACTCTCCACTCTTCGGCATCCAATCTCCTTCTCGATCTCAGGCTTTAGGGGCTGGTAATCAAAGTACAGCAACTCCTTGCAGTCGAATGGCTTGAGACGTCTCAAGACACGCTCACCGATACGACCGACAGCAACGGTACCGACGACCTTGCCCTCGAGATCAAACTCGTTCTTGGCTGCGCCAGCGACGTCCCACTCGCCTGCTTGGATCTGTTCGTGGGCTGGCACGAAGTTACGGACGAGTACGAGGATCGTCATGACGACGTGCTCAGCGACGGACACGACGTTGGAGCCGGTTACTTCGGCCACTGTGATTCCGCCATTGGTGGTGTTGGCTGCGTTCAGGTCGACATGGTCAGAGCCAATACCGGCTGTGATGGCGATCTTGAGCTTCTTGGCCTTTGCGAGACGTTCGGCGGTAAGGTAGCCAGGGTGGAAGCTGGTTTGTGTTAGAGGATGGGAGCTGGAAGTGAAAGGGAGAGGGAGAGGCATACGGAGTGGTGATGATGATCTCAGCGTCTACGAGCTCTTGGTCGAACTTGGAGTTCTCACCCTCCTTGTCAGAGGTGGTGACGAGAGTGTGTCCTTGATCCTCGAGCCATTTGCGGATACCCAACTCGTTCTCTGTTGTGCCTAGAAGCTCTGGGACCTGCAAGTAGATATCAGCAATTAATTCTAATTCAAACGGTATTGGATATGGAGAATTGGCTTACATCTTGGGCGTGTTTGCCGCCATCGTATAATACAAGAAGAACCTTGACCTTTTCACGTTTTCCCGTCAGCGTTCTGATATGTCCAATGTTGTTGTGAAGGTGCAGGTTGCTGTGACCCAAGGAAGCTCCACGCGAAAGCGGGATTGTTCTCGCGGCGGAAGCTGTAAAGAGGGATGCACGCGATGCAGCAGCTGCAAGAGAAGGGCGGGCAATTGATTGGGAAGCGATGCGGCAGAGTGAACGAGTGAGAAATACCATTTTGAAGGATTTATGAGACCTCTTTGTGTGTTGTGAGGGGAATGTGAGGGAAGTGGTGTGTTGATATACTATTCGGAAATGCGGGGTTCGGAGATACCTGTTTAATAGACTCGACGTCAGCGTTTTATCCGGTAGTTAATAATGATGGCTTTATATGTGAAGCTGTTGGGATGATAGGACAGTGGAATATCCTCCCATCTATTGGCCGAGTGATGTTGTGAAAATGAAGAATGTGGAGTTGTTATGACTTACCTTGCAAAATCAACCGATGTTTGTTAGAAAAGGATGATATTAAATTGAGAGATAGTATTTAAAGCTCGGGGACAGCTCACTCCTTTATACCAACCCTCGCCCCCTCCCACCTCCAAACACATCCTTTTCCCTCTTCCCCTCTTCTCCTGACCCAATGCAGACACAAACATCATCACTGGTCTCGCCCTCAAGACTTCCTTCTCCACTCCACCTCAAGCTCAGCGCCAATGTTTGAGCTGCCGTAAGCCATCATCGCGAGCGAATGGTCCCACGTCTCCGAGACCTACCGTGCCTAGCCATAGAAAGATGGAGCGGAGCGGGGATCGCGGTTTACGTTTGACCGGAGGTTTAGCTGTGCATTTCTCGGTGAGGCTCGGTGGCTCGGTATGCAGCAAGTACATTGGTTGCGGGGCTCTACTCCGTAAAGTATAGAGATCCTGAATTACATTTCCAATTCAAGCTTGTCTGCCTTTCCCTCTGAAGTGAATATTTTATGTTCCTTCCATCATCTCATGTCATATCATTTCTCCTTTTTTCTACAGCTTTATACCACCCATAGGTAACCAATATTCCGTATGTTTATGCTGATTGCGGGGTAATCCGCCTGGTGGTACCACCGCACCGCAACTATCGATAAGCCAAGCGGGGATGTCTCGGAGACTTCGGAAGCCCAACAAGGTCGCTACCTCAGGTACTTCGGTATTTTTTCCGAATGAGTTCCATCCTTCAATCCACTCCTCGGCCCTGACGCACCGAATCGAATGATGATGATCCCGAAATGCTTATATAAAATGGAATCTAGATCATCTAGTTTTAGTAATCCGGACCTTTTACAAATATTATATAATCACTTAAACATGATCTCATCTTTGCTTATGGGGCAGGGCAGGTCAAGGCTATTCCTTGGAGCTTCAAAATACGAGTACTCATCTCATATCTCATTTTGCTTGGCGCTGATGTCTTGATTGCGGGGTAATGCCCCTCCCTCACCAGTGAAGTCCCGCCCCCCTCCTTGCCTTGGCACTTCTATGCATGAATCTATGCGACCATGTTCTGTGCAACCATATGGTTAACCTCCTCTGATTTGGTTGTTGAATCCTGTACGAGTAAATGCGGAGCCTTTTGTGATACAAATAGATACACTGCATTCATCCCAGCTATAATCAATCAATCCACCAGCTGCAGGACTCACTGTGAAAATTACAACCAAAAAAGCCAAAACCCAGCTTCTCTTCTACATTACATATCCAGTGGCATTCCACCATACCATACGAGAGATCAATATTGAACACAATAAATTCCATACCTCGTAAACTCAAAAACCGACATCGCTAGCCCAGACATACAACTACTCGATTGGGAAAACAAATCCCTCCCTGGCTCCTAAGACGCTAACTACCTACCTACCCAACAACCCCAGGTTTCGGTATGTATGTTATGCCATGCCATGCATGGACATGCTTCGGCTTACCATCGGAATCACTTCTTTTATACAGTACAGTACAGTACTATCCTATCCCAAAGCCGTAGCGGGGAAAGGGAAGAAAAGAAAGGAAGAGAAGAGAGGATATCACGTGAACATCATAACACATGACTTCTCTCTACCATACCAACTTCCACAATATTATAACAACCAAGAGAGAACTCCATCTCGTCTTCTACCAAATTGCTAAATTCGTAAAAGTAGAAGATTTAGATATCTCTATTCCAATTCCCCAAATTTACAGAGTACGGGGATTGGCTTCCCTTCCCTTCCCCTCCCATTCACACGTGACCTACCTCTGTCCGTCAAAATTTACAAACCCCACGCGTCTCGAATGGTCGCATCGTACCGTGCCGTACCGTACCGTAATGCAAGGGAAACTTATGCACAAACTACTATACCAAGCCAGAAAGAAAAACAGAATAGCATCACGCATGCATACATACAAACAGCACATTCATTTCCCCTCTTCCCTTTTTCCTTTCTCACTCTACCTACAGTGCTGCGCAGATCCTATACATATACCTTGAGTATATATAGTACGCGTACGATACGGTAAAGAGTATCTGGATATGCATTCATTGCACCTTTTGCTTTGATTTGATTTCTATGTGCGGATATTCAGATATAATTGATTTCCATATCAAGTCCTTAGGTTTTGTTTATAGATTTACATACTTGCTTTTGCTTGTATGCGTGCGTGCGTGCGTGCGTGCGTAGAAATAAAGAACAAGTCAAGTAAGTCTTCATGCTCAGCTTCAGTCTTCAAAGCCCCGTACGTACCGTGATAATCTAGTCTAGTCAAACGGCCAGAAAGAAAGAGTTATTTACGATATGATTGGTTAGGTACGCAGGGAGGATATCTTGATTACGAGAGTCTAACGCGCGCCTTGCAATTGAGGCTTTGAAAAGTATAAGGTAGGGTAGGAGATTCACTTGGTTTGTGATAAGTGATGAATGATGATAGATTGGTGATAGGTCGATGGTTAGTAATTATGCGTGCTGGGTGGGATAATTGGAGTAGGAGGATGGAATGAATAGATGAATTGAATTTGATTTGATTCTCTAAGTGCCCGACAGAAAAGGAGAATATGTATAGGCAAAAGCTGAGCCAAATCGGGCACTTATTCATAATCCACTACTTTTCATAGCCCACTCATAAACACCGTACCCTTCCTAACTTCCCTTGCGAGATGACTAGCCTTAGCCTTAGTATTTACAGATCCATAGCCAGACGGCTGCAGAAAGTCTTCTCCCTCTTTCCACTGCCTTACACCTGCTAGACCAAGCAAGATGGTGACACGTATAAACTGTCCTTGGATCCACTCCACCTGCCCCGGTCGAAGGAAGCTCGCTATGAGTGAGCCGTCGTCTTCTAATAACAGGGTTAACAAGTGACTTAATGGGCTCAGAGCGTGCCATGGCCCTTTGGCAATAACATGGTGCCTATATTCATCTCTCTGTGTCGCCCCGGCCCCGGCGTCATCTTGATTCCTTGGACTTGGATACCTGTTATCCCAGCTACTGCTTGGAAGCAGAATCGATGTATTAGTAAAGTCAGCGAGGCTAGATAAGGTTGTTCGGTTCCCAAGGTAAAAGGGCATGCTATAGCACACAGAATCCACGAGTCCCTGGAGGCGTTCTTGATGTAGGATAAAATCCTTCTCTACAGCCGAAAGCTGATCTTGCATGAGTTTGGATTGGCCCCCGTTTCCATGAAGCATGACGTTGAGCGATCCAAGGGCAATCTTGACCAGTATAAGGCGTTGAGACAGCCAGAGGTTCCATACGCTTGCGATTTGACAGGACGGGTAGACCTCACACACCGAGCGATAGGTAGGAATAGACGGGTCTATGTCTTGGCCACTAGTCAGCTTCCGCGGCTGCCAATGATTCGGCACGCTCCGTGCCCATCCCAGAAGCTGTGCATCAAGCCGTTGTGCCTCAGCCACCCGTTCCCGTTCCCGTTCACACTCACACTCCCTTGGGCCGAAGCTGTCGTGCTTTGCCTGGAACTCGGCGACGGATGCCCCGATTACATCTAGTGCCATACTCAGGTTTGGGGTGGCTGCAGCTGCCCCAGCAGTTGGTTCGCTGCTCTTAAGCCATGAGTACGCAATGCTCTGCAAGGGCCGTTTCTGGCGCAACGCCGATGAAATCTCAATGTGGAGAATATATTTCCGAATGTATGCGTTTGCGTTTACATTACTGTCTAGCGTTGCCATTGGGAGCAAGGACACGGCGCCCTTAAGGTGTATAGGCGTGGGAGAGCGATACCCGTATACCGCGACGATATTCTCGTAGAACTGTAGCGCTAGCACGGCTAACATTGTTGCGGGCTTGTCCTGCTCCACTAGTATATTGCTCTGTAATATACACCGCAGACATGCGACGGCCGCGGTATAAGACCGCCGTGACCATTGGAGGCTGAGGCTCCTTGAGTCGCGCCGCCATAGGGAGAGTATTACCGATGCCACGGCTGCGATGGCTAGCGATAGTACGGAGTCGTGCCGCTGCGATGTATAGACTGGCACGAGAGTCTCGAAGAAGCCACGTGCTGATGCGATGTCCCGACCTTTGTTAGCCGCATAATAGGCGAAGAAGAACGGCACGGCAGACTCGGGATCGGGATCGGGATCGGGTTCGCGGAGCACAAGTGGAAATGGAACCCGAACCGAGACTGGAACCTGCTCTGCCGGCGACTCTTGACCGGGAATCGGGAACCTGTAATTCTGTTGTTTGAACCTTATCCGAATCGGCCGTCTTGCTCTATAACCTGAGCAGCGAAGGTGGAGGCGCTGACATGTTTGACACTCGGATTTCGCTTCGTCGCATTTAACACGTCGTTCCTTGCACGTCCCACAGCCTGTAGAAAGCCCACGGTTTACCATAGTATAGGTAAGGTAGTGATATAATAATCCCGTTGCCGAAATAGGTAGTTTTGTTGCGATGAAGTTCTCCGTGATTATAAGCGTTGTGCTGCTCTTATATAAGCTTGTTCTTGGTTCCAGCAATGCATACTCCGTAAACTCCGCCACGTCATGTGTACGCGGGTTCCTCGGACGTCGATAATAACATACAAAGTCACTTCTCATAGTATACATCTACGTAAAGTGGCAGGCAGGGCTGAGTACTCCGTGCGGCGTAAAAGTAATCCAAGCCCCGCTTTTTATACAGTGAGGATTTACGGTATAATCGAGTGATATACTATATCTAAATACTATTCCCAGCCGCATGATTGGTTAAATAGGGTATGCGCTTTTAAAGCGTATCATTCAAACCCTAAGTTGTCATCGAATTACCCTTACGCCGCACCGAGTAACATCTTTATACTTCGTACGCGTCAATGTGCGCTGTGCTTGGCATACATTTCCAGCACCAATCACCATCCTTCCTCGCAAAAGAGTTACTTAGTTAGAGCTAAAGTCTCTTCTCTACATATACGAACGATCTGCAAAAGTAGCAAGATTGACATACTGGCACGTGCATTTCAGGGCACTCCATTGACTTGCAAAGGATTGTAGTACCAATCATCAGCCTCCCTCGCAAAAAGGTTACTTGATGCAAGATAGCGAGTTAAGAGAGATTCTTCTTCAATGCGGTGGGTAGACGGGGTTTTTGGTTTATTGTTATGACTCTAGGCGTCGGCGCGAGAGTATAAGTCGAGGAGAGAGGACGGACGAGATGGAAAAAACCATCCATCACTTAACACTGGACGAGCTTTCCGTGCCTACAAGCTCACTTCCATTACTAGTCTTCAACCATGAAACTTACTCTTGCCGCCCGCCCTATACTGGCGGCCTGGATGCTTTCGCTGACAGAGGCCGCAGCCAACAACTCAGACTCTCCCACCCTGCCGCTAAGCACCGACTCAGCTTTCAACTTCCAATTCCTGATAACCCTCGGCGACGCCATAACCGGCGGAGCAGATATCGGGCCCGTCTTGGGCGCGGCTAAGAACATCGTCCCTGGAGACTTCTCCTCGTTCAGCCAGCAGTTCTATGCGCTGGCCAACGATACCAAGGCCCAGGCCGCGGACCCAGAAAACGCCTATGATGGCGTTAATGTGCGCGAGACGTGGTTCTCGGCGTCGCAGTACTTTCGGCGCGCCGACTTTTTCCTACACACCGACTGGGACAACCCTCTCATTACCAGCTTGAGGGCCGAGCAGACGGCGGCTTTCGACGCAGCTATTGCGGCGTTGCCTATTCCGGGGCAGCGAATCCGTTTTTCAGCAACCAAGGGTAACTTCACCATTGATGCTATCTGGTATGCAGCATCCGCTGACCCTGATGCCAAATTGCCTACGCTGGTGATTGGCAATGGGTTTGACGCCGCCCAAGAAGACTCCTACCACTACTTCGTGGCCTCTGCCCTAGCTCGGGGCTGGAATTGCATCACGTATGAAGGCCCAGGGCAGCCCACAATCCGCCGAGAACAACATCTAGGTTTTATTCCCGACTGGGAGAATGTCGTTACTCCCGTCGTGGACTATGTCTTGTCAGAGAAGGCCAACGTCGTGGACGAGAATCGGCTCGCGCTCGTGGGCAACTCCTTTGGCGGATACCTTGCAGCCCGGGCCGTCGCCTTCGAAAGCCGCATCTCGGCAGCTGTTCTCGTCGACGGCGTGTGGGATCTGTATGCTGGCTATTCCTCGCAACTGACGCCCGACATAAGAGCTATCTATGAGGCGGGCAACTACTCGCAATTTGATCAAGAACTCCTCTCACTGCGCGCAGCCGGGAAACTGTCCAGCGACGCGGCCTGGGGCGTGGACTATGGCTTGTGGGCATTCAACACGCATTCCCCTTCAGACTTCTTTAATCAGACCAAGAAGTTTCAACTCGAGTCTGTTGTTGACCGGATCAACGTACCCGTATTCGTCGGCAGCGCTCAGTTCGAGAACATTTTCATAGGCCAGCCGCAACAGGTCAAGGATGCTCTGGGGGACAAGGCCACGCTGCATTTGTTCAACGGAACTGCTGGGTATCATTGTCAGACGGCGGCTGGGCAAGAGATGACGAGGGCTGTCTTCGCATGGTTGAATAAGACTTTGTGATATCGTAGAAGATAAATGCACATTGGACTTAAATGCAGCATAGGAATCTATATTGAATCGGAAGAGAAAGAAAGATAAAGAGGAAAGCTATTGTACATAAAATAGAAACTCCTTATATGTGTAGCAATGTGTCGATCTGTATCAAAGAGGTGAAGTGTCAAGTACGCCACGAAATAAGGATTTGGATGCCTGCTGACTAACTCAACGTGCCCAACACCAAGACCCTCAAACTACATGTACGAAAGAATCAGGAGATTTATCATCTGATTCCTACAGTATAATGTTTGATAAACCCCTCCCCTCCCCTCCCACACGTTCATTGAAACGAGATACCGTACCGTACCCCATTCCGTCGCGAATCAAAGTGGAGTTCCGATTGAAATTCTCCGATCGAGGAATACTCCGAAGAATGGACCAAGTTTTTATTTTTATTCTTGCCCTTGGAAGATGATGATTATGTATGTGATGTTATGCAATACTTTAATACTGTAATACTGTAATACTATAAAGATTAAGGACCTCTGTGTTAAAGAAGAGAGGATTTTTTCTTTATGTTTTTTGTGAAGATAATGCATGGGTAAGGGGGTCCGAAGGAGCTGAGCTGAGACGCACGTTGTGGGGGATGTTTTAGGGTGGAATGGACGAAACGCGGGGCGGAGCGTAGGGGGGTTCGAGAGCGTGGGTGAGGGTGGTAGAGTATTGTAAGAGTGGTGATAACTTGAAATTTGTGGGCGCAGTTACATTTGGGCGTAGTTGACTCGAGTGACTGACTACCATGGCCTACGGGAGGGTGGATGGATGGGGATCGAGGAGATATCGGAATGGAGAGGAGAAGAGCATCATGGCGTATACTTTGAGGCGGTAGAAGATTATGTATGAGATATTAGGTGTAATGAATAAATGAATGATGATTTTTGATTCAAAGATCGTAGTAGATAGACATGAAAATGCCTCATTGATTTACAAATCATGTCCATCGACAGAAAACCATCTATCTATCCATCGCATGGATCACTTCATCAACGCCACTCCAAATATGCATCCAACTCTCCTACCATTCATTGACAAAAGAGCTCCACTCCACTCTACTCACTCCACAGCATCGCTCGCACATATCGAACAAAACACCAGCCTCATTCCTCTCGCAGTTCAAGCGAACGGATATAGGTAAGCAAAAGCAAACGCAAAAGAAAAAATGACTGTGGGTATCAATCCACCAAATCAAGCTATCATTAGAATAGAACTCTCTCATCTCATTCAACCATCTTATCATGTACAATACAGACAAACGAAAACCCAGGAAACCAAACACCGAATTTCTATAAAACCCTCCCTCTATACATCACATTTTGTCCCTGGTCGCAACACTTTTCTTGTAAATGAGTGTGGAAGCGGATGCCTTTTTAGTTGGACAAGGGAAAGAGGATAAAACTTCTCAATGAAGAGAGTTCATATCCAATCACTCTTGCCACCACCTTGAACCGTCTTTTCTGGTTGGGATATCGGACTGCCTAGAGGGTTCCCCCGCAATGGGTTCTTGGGCATTGTAGCGCTCTCCGGTGTTTGCGCTGTCTTTTTATCGGGTGAGTAGACGGCGGGACTTAATTGCGTATTTGATTCGTTGAGGCGCGAAATTGGAATATTTGCTTTCGGTGTAGGTGGTAATGTTTTGTTGACATACGTTGGGCTTTTGGTAGGTGATGCTGTGCTGATCTTTAATGGGCTTGGTCGCAATGGTGATCGGGGTAGTGATGAGAAGTTGAAGCTTTTGATGTCGAGAGGCTCAGGCGATTGTGGCCGGGTTGCGTTTGCGTTATATGTTGTTGAAGGAAGAGGGAGAGTCGGCATATCTTCTTCTGATGGTTCGGGGGCATGCGATAATCGTAGGCCAATTTGCACTGTTGCTGAAGATGCCATTGATGAATCTCTTCTGTGATTTGCTCGGGATCCAGGTCCGAAGATTGGAGGTGGGGTGTTAGATCGCTGATGTCGTATATGGAGGTTGGCTCCTGTTGCCGTGTTCCTGGTACGGTAAGTTTGACTGGACTTCTCTCCGGAGGAAAGAGAGAGTAGGAAGGTTTTCGTGCGTGTGTATGCGCTGCTGGTGCGACGGTTTCATAGGCAGACTCAGGATTGGTGAAGTCTTTGGCTCGATCGCACTTGATGCTAAAGTGTTGTTGTATCGAGCTGGTAATTCGAACGGCGGGCTTCGCACCGATTCCATGCTTATAACTCGCCCGATTTCCTTCTCAAATCCTACCAAACTTGACCGACTATCTGAGCGACTAGCAAGGTCCCTTGGTGGCGATCGAGGTCCAGACAATGGGTCCATCAAGTGATTGTTAAATACCAATTCGTTGGGCCCCCAAATTCGTATCTCATGCTTCTTGCGATCCTTTAGGCTTCTTGGGCCAAATGAAGTCGTGGCTGTATTCGCGCGAAGGAATAATTGCAAGAGGCCGCTTATCAATCCCGACAAATTGACAACCACCGTTGCCATCATAGACAATTTCAAATCCCCGTTTTCTGCGCCATTCTGCACGAGCGAACCGAACCATGGAATGACGAACCCCTTTTATCAGTTAGCAAGCGTAGCGCCAAAGTAGTTCAAAATAACCCACCAAAGATATTGTTCCCAAGATAAGATAGTAGACCATTCGCGACGCAGCAATTCTTTGATGTTCATCAATCAGGTTCACCGTCGACAGCCTGAAGAAAATTATAATAGCACTGATCATCATCAATGAAGCAGTCATTGTCAATAATATAAGCCCATCCAGCCCAAATCTCGTGATAAACCACATCAATGAGGCGAAGCAGCTATCCGGCTCCTTTGTCAGATTGGAAGGGATCCAAGTTACTACCAACATCACGACGATGAGCACAATATATATCTTAACGTTGTGTTTCCCCCTCGGTTGGAATGGTCGAGGTCGTAGAGATCGGACGGCGCATTCGATTCCGAAAACGAGTTGGATATATGGCACAATGAATAATGCTTAAAACGTCAGTTCCACATCCATGAACCATCATAATGTACTTACCAGGCCACATGAACTGCGCGGTAACTGAACATCCAGTTGTAAACAACGATGTGAGGCCCTGCCCCTGCACAGCAGCAAAGACAATTCCTTGAACAACGATTCCAATCGCCAAGATTAATGGAAAGGTCTCTGCTGGGTGTATCGTCCGTATACAAAATTTTCTGCCTATTGTCAATATAAATTTCCTCAAATAATCTTCATGTACATACGATGCTTTGAATTTTGGATTACATCTCTTGTACGCAAAGTAACAGTCGTATACTATGCTGCATGCCGTTGCAAAAGCAGCTAGTATATTGAAAACCGCAAGAATGATTGTCGAGGTCCGCACCGACTTGCTTTCTGCAAAGACAAGCTTCTGAATCAGGAGTCCCGTTGCATTAGATCTCGCGGACCTGGATGTCTCCGCCATTGTGAAATTTAACGCTTTCGTGCCATTCTTCGACCGCTCCATGAGAAATTTCGCAGAGGACGCCATAATGCCTTTGGTAATCGAAATCCCTCCAGTATCAGTACGAGTCGATCGAGGCAATGAGCCGTAGCGTTTGCGTATGCTGTAATGTTAAATCATGAAGACCAAGTTGTTTGTCTTGTCCAAGGAGTGTCGTGTAAGTGAAAAGAGGCCTCGAGTGTGAGGAAAGAACATATGGATTACAATAGTATCCCAGACCGGTGGGAAAGTAATATGAAACAAAAACCTGAACCAGCAGTTGTAGTAAAAGAAACCCAACGAGTGGAAAGAGCGTAACGACAAACTGACAGCAAAAGCCTGAAAGAATGTCGAGACACTTCGATCTACACTGGTACGGGGATTGCATGAACTATAAGAAAAAAGACCATGCAACCCTCTGAGCCACACCAAATGGTCCAGGCGCGGGTGAAGTCGAGTCCGGTATACTAGGACCGTCCTGGTCGAGGTGGGGGGCTGGAGCTGCACAGACTTGGAGGGGAAAGCCGTCACCACTGGTCGTAGGTTTCAAGCTTTTGGTGGAAGACCTGGTACGAAAGAGAGGTTCACTCCTCTGAGCCACCGAGGGTGCTGCTATGACGTTTGGCCTTCTAATCAAGCCAATGAGCAAGGCTGGATGAAGGCATTCTAGCCCGACTTGGGTCATTTGCGTAGCCATGGTGGGCAACCGCCACTTGGGTGTGCTTGGGACGTTATTATCACCGAAGGCATTCCCCGACAATTCGAGTATGAAGGCATTGCTGAAGCAGATTCTAGGTTTCGTTATGGTCGCAGATCATCGCTTAGACCCCTGTAACCGTGGATGGCTATCTGTAGTACGAAAGCTCATGCACGATGATAACTGGCGAGTAAGCAGCCGGTAGGAGAAAAAAAAGCTTCTATGATCCCTACCAAGGTATGCTATGAGTAGTGATTAATATCTGAGCTTGCAATTCTGCAATGTGAATGGGTAAAGGCAGGAAAGCTCTCCATAATCGAAATGCGGCCCGCGTGGCACGAGCATACCAGTGGTCTGATATCAAAGATCTCCCATCAGAACCACATTAGCGAGCTCAAAACTAATTGATCAGCACGTAGACTCTCCTATGGCCTCGAAACTTCAAATCAAACCTCATTCCGAGATACGAATATCGATGCAGCACAGAAGCCAAAGATGTCACGTAGGATTTTGCAGGCGCCGGCGGCGATGCCCCAAAACTGCTGACAGCTGCAGCCACAATACAATCCGATCGCGAAGGAGAAGCGGCAATGAAACGAACGGAAAGCGATATTGTACGCAGTAGTTCGTCCAGTCGATCGGGCAGTATATGGTGCCCCACTAGGAGCCTTGCTGGGTGCTGGTACAGTATGAAGCACGGGCAGTCTCAAGTTATCAAGTGAAACTTCTCAACGACATCCACATGGCCGCCACAGGCAGCCAAATTCTGCACGCACCGGCGTGACTAGAAACAAATCTCGAGCGGTTGTTTGAATATATACAATATGGATTCGACTCGCATACTTTGAAGCGTAGAGGGCGGACTGGACTGATGAAATGGTGTGATGTTGAAGAAGCTGGATGGTGGAGAAAACATTGCGACAAATCCAGGATCGCTTACACACGTGACATTTGTACCTCGTCTTTTCTTCATTCAAACCCTTTTGAATCAGCAAAGCAACCATACAAGATTCACGAATAGAATCCTTCTCCCAAAGACGATTTCAAGATCTCATCTCGTCATACCCCCGTATGACAGGCTTACAATATCTCGGAGTTTTGAACCCATTCCTTTCATCTCATATTTCCACGAACGAGCCATTAAAGGACTGTCTAGTCATTACTGTACATAGATGCAGTCCAAATGAATGTAACTTTTGGGACTCGCTTCCAGCCAAAAACCCTTGTTTGCCACGCCAGGCGTTACAGTCATTTGGGCCGCACCTCTGTACCTGCCTGTCCGGGCCGCCAATACCTCCTCTGTTTCTACTACTCTGTCCCTGAACATAAATCCCCAGAGTATCAGCCACAGCCGAGTATTGGTTCATGCAGGGCTGAGCCTGGGTATACTTCCGATAGATCATGTACAGTACTTCGTGCAGTGCAGTGACTCGTCCCAACTTTCAAAGCTCGGGGTCGCGTGGTTACAGCGGCAGACTAGCAAACTTTCAAAGCTCTTAGAATAGCTTCCGGGTCCAGAGTCTCTTACAATCTCAAGATGTCGTCCAAAAAGGCTAAATTGCTGTACACAATTCACATCTACTACGGAACTGACTAATCAGATATTCAGATCCGTCTGGTGTTCAGTCTTCATGCAATCGCATAAGTTTTACTAGGTACGTACCCCCCTATCCAAATACAACGCGGCACACATCTTGGCACCTTTCTTAAGCTTATCCCGCTGTCAGTACCTGCAATATAACTTCCACTACTGTATCTTCATGCCTGCCTCACATCTTCAGTCTAAAATAAAGCTTGGCATGCTCGTCTCCGCCTTTTCAGTCCGTTATCCGGCTTCCGAAAAGACTCCTGGGCATGAAACAGTTATATTACTTCTCTCCTAAGTCAATTTATTCTACTCCCGTCTTATCTTATGGTCCGAACTCTTCAACTTCACCTCGTGGGGTTCGTCCCATCTCCGTGTGGACTGAACAGTCCCCCACGAGGGCGGATGAGAGGAAATCTCCGGGTCTCAAGGTGCGTCGACAGTCGTCGGGATTCTTTACTTGTTCACGTTCGAGGTTGAGTCTCATCTCAGCTGAATGACGTCACTTTAATGTTGCGAATTGGTGATGATAAATGTGCCTAGTAGGACCTTCCTTTATTGACTGTACTGTCCGAGGCTTGTGTATTTGGTAGACGTTGCTTTGAATGTTGAGATATTGGAGAATCATTCAATGGACACATGTGAAGCAAATAATGCTTTACGCTTTGACAGTCACATTATCGGAAACCCGACAGAGCTTGAGCTCAGCTCGTGGAAATGCAACAAGGAGATTGAACTTGTTTTGCCAGAAGTAGCGCTGGTGCTTAGGTGATGACAGGACATTATTCGGAAAAGCTATGTGAGTGGAACTTGACTAATAGATATTACAGTGATATACAACTCGCTCAATCCATTCAAACCCCACACAACTGTGCAACTTGTCAATTGCCCTAAAGTTGGCTTTACAGAGTCAACCACGTGAGTGCTTTCCGTCAACGCCACACCTCTTGGAAGAAGTCTGTGACTCTTTTGCAAATCGTCCCTTATTCGAAAAAATCACCATCCAAACTGTGTGTGTTCATCTGCAACCAAAGTGCCACTCAATTCCTTTGGATCGCCCTCAGTCGCAGCTCGAATAATAGCTTTAGCCCCATCTACAGCATCTTTCATGCCCTGTCCCCCATTCATGCCAGTACGACAATAGCCAGGCGCCGCACCGACAACTGCAATGCCCTCGTCGGCCAGTAGGACAGAGTTGAGCGCCGTCAACATGTTCACTGCCGCCTTACTGCTCCGATATTGATGCACCCCGGCTTGGGCATTGGCAGCAGTTCCACGAGCTAACGCCATTGAAATGCGGCCTTGGCCGGAAGAGACATTGACGATGCGACGGTCGTGGTATTTTGATGCTCTGAGTAGCGGTAAGAAGGCATCAATTACAACAGCGACACCAAAGACGTTAGTCTCGAAGACGGCGCGGAAGTTGTCCCGGATACTCAATCCGGGTGCACCAGTGGAGATACCAGCATTGTTGATCAGGATATCGAGTGAGCCGTATTTCTCTTTCACCACTTTTGCTGCGTCTTGAACCGAAGTGTCATCGGAAACGTCGATGCTGACCGGGGATACTGCCGCAGCTTCAACTGGATATTGTTTATCGCCAAGCAATTGCTGGATTGCAGTGTCGGCCTTTGAGGTCGAGCGTGAGCCCAGCAGAACATGGAATTTGCCAGAAGAGGCCATTTGCTGCGCTATGGAGAATCCAATACCCTGGTTGGCTCCCGTGATAAGGACGAGTGCTTTGGAGGCGGCCATAGTGAAAGTTGAGGTTACTAAGATTGTTTTCATGTATCTTGGGGATCAAATGAAGCTTGCAAGAGCTTTAGAAATGCTCTATATATATACAGAACTGGCCCCACAAGAGTCAACTAGATATCGGAATCCGATCTACTCCACAACGCTAAAAGTATCGGATACGGAATAGATGGAATTTAGGCCGCCGGGACGGGATATAATGCTGCGAGCTAAAAGCGGACCAGAATATGGAGTTAACACGGCGAGGACGCCAGATATTATAATAATATATATATATCTAGTGTACAGCAATAAACGTCAGCCTAAAGTTGCGTTGTACAAGAAGTTAAAACTTTGCCTGGGGTTGGTATAAGTCCCAAAACCTCGGAATTAGGATATAAACTCTTCGACCACGGCGCGAGCCTTTGGGACGCACGTATATTGATCCTATTTTCTTTTCTTTTCACCTTCCTGACTTGTATCCAAACCTCCTTTCGTAATACTGAACGTGGTATGGCCCTCCTGACCAAGAGCCATAATCCCATCGCGAAACCTAAACGCATTGCCCATATCCTGGAACGCAACCCACAACGCATAGAGCGGCACAAATACCCAGAGCATATTGAAGAATACCAGATACACCCACTTAAACATAAAGTTGCTCCCATCAAGGTTCAAGTTCCCAGTCAACCATTCGGGCGCAAAGGTCATGAATCCTATAGCACACGAATTAGCAAATTCTTCATCGGCCTGCTTGAACGAGAATAGAACCTACCTCCGTAGATCTCTCCCGTAGCCAATACAACCATCCAAAAGCTAACCCGCCAATCCCTCTTCGCAATGCCATAACAGATCCACGCGGCCAGCGGCCCCGCCAAAAGCACCGTCAAAAGCTCCAAACTAATAACGGTTATATCTGCTTGTGCCCACCTCCTATCCGCCTGCGCATAGACCATCCACAGCTTCGTAGCCCAATTATCGCCATACGCCGCGCCAAACACCCGATCACTGCGCCCCAGGAAGTTCGTTATGAGCGCGGGGTGTTGTGTTGCAGGGTCGAAGGCCGCGGAGGTGAAGAAGCAGTTGTAGAGAAAGGACCCTTCGAAGATGGTGTGGATGAGGAAGTCGAAGGCGTGCCAGATGAAGAGGACGCGAAAACGTGGGGCGGTGGAGGGCGCGAGGACTCGGAGGGATACTGCGTAGGAGGTTCCTAGGATGAGGAGGACGGCGAGGAGGGAGGTGATGGTTGTGCTGTCGAGATGATCCATTATTGAGCCTGTCGCTGCGGGTTTCGTGATGGCTTCAGCGGCTGCAATTGGCATGCCGAGAAGGCCACTGATGAGGAGTGACAGAGACATTGTAGAATACATGATCTTGGAGCTTGACTGCAAAGCTGTTGTGATTATAATCGGACCATTGCTGATGTTTCCACAATCGTTATTAATATCATGGTTTGAACTTTAGTATATTAATTTTAGCGTTCACTACCCCGGATTTGCCGGCAGCTGTCATGCTAGGCTAGGCTACCCTTTACCGAGATACCCTTGAAATAGGGGTTCTGCCCCTGAAAACTTGGACACAACACAACTCAGCATCAACAAAGTGCCGATTCGACCGAATATTGCAGCCCCATAAGAGATAATGCAAGTGTAAAATGTCGTGTGCATATAATATATCTGCATCAAAGGACTTTTACAGTCGCAGCAAATATACGTCATTGCGTTGGTTCGGACAGCCAAGCTACTGCCTCTTCCGCTCTGTCACATTTGACTAACAGCAAAAACAAGCTCGAAGCACAAAGGTAGAACGCTCAGAGTGACCTTTTAACTCCAGAAGAAAGAGGAGATTGGAGAATTGTACAGCGTCGTGTTCTATTCTCTCAGAAAGCAATCAGCTAAGCTTAAGTTACAAAATAAAGAAGTTAACTGTCTGAATATGCTAAATTGCGTCATTATACTCGAGTATGTTCACTTTAAATTTGGGTGTTCTTGCTTAAAAGCATTGCACAAGACTAACTAATCATGCAACTTGTATCTTCGTAGTTCTGGAGTATCCCCATTACAGGTTTCAGCAATCTGCCCAACATGTTCACTACCACTATTCTTCACCACTATTACCTGGCTGATAGGGGCACATTCATAAGATACAGGTTTGTGAATCAACAAAATGTGCCTAGTTAGCTCCCCCTTTTCTAGATAATGCACATTGCAAATCTGCCTCTTACCATCTAGACTGAAAGTTTTCATCTGAAGCGCATCCGTACCACCAAATGCATCTGCTGCATGCACTTCTCTCGATTGCGTTACCTCCCAGTCTTCTATAGAAACAAAACACCAAGCATCTCTCGAAACTATAGCGTCGTCATCTACCGACACTCGCTCAACTTCTAAAACATATCTGGCGTCGGAAATTGCCAAGGGTGCTCGGCTGCAAATTAACAAGGCTTCTGGGTGAAAGAATTATCATGGTGTCCGTCTGATGTGTTCTGTAGTAGAGAGGCTAGCACAGCGTTGAGGAAGCGTATGATATTATCCTCCTCACGTGGTAGACAATCATTCCCCTGTTCCGGCTGCTTCTAGCCATGGCAAAAGATACGCTGTTGTACTAGGTAGGTCGTCAGATAACCATCTGGAGAGCTGAGCTGAAGTCGTCACTAGATTGCTTAGAATAGCCATTTGGTAAGCTTAAGAAGTAGTATTGTTTGTCACGTCTAGATTGATAATACGAGATTGCTGTCTTGGATGAAGAAGACAAAATACAGCGATGAGCTATATACTTTCTCGGGCCCTCTTACAAGCACATCAAACAGTTTATAGGTATCTGAAAAATCTAATTATAGGAGGAATTCAACTAGTGCCATTGTGACTTTTATAAAGTTTGTTTCTGGCGAACTTCTACACTACAACAAGGAGCTTTGCGGTTTACCTAGGTACTCTTATATCCGACGCCTCTTCCCTCCACTCGTATCCAGGGACGGGAGCTAACTTCACCTGTCCTAGTAGGTTGGGGGCTACATGCTAGCCGAAGGACATCACTAACCTCCAACCGTATATTCGTATTTATACTCTACATAATGTACAACGGAATTATCGGAGTATGGCAGCAAAGCCACCAAAGCTGTGCCGATAGAGATTCTAGAGAGGTAATTTAAGTGAGATATGTATATATATATAATCCCAAAATCCCCAGAGGTTATTATTTTCCTCCCGGACTTGTCGCTGTCTTCGTCGGTGCTACCAGCGGTATTGGGTTCGTCACATTATCTCCTGGTATCATTCTTCTTTAAACCGAGCCGAGTCTTCAAGAGCTATCTCAGTGGCCTGAATCCTCAACCCTATCTTGACTCTTGAGACTTTCCTTTTTCCAGACACTCTACTAACGCTTCCTAGCGAGACGTCACTGAAGCAATTCGCGAAGGATGCTCTGCACCACGGATCTACTTCCTTGGCCGGTCACAGGAAGCCGGGGATAGCATCAAAGCGGAATTGAACAGCTTAAATGGAAAGGGACAATACACGTTTATCAAAGCGGACGTGAGCTTGATTCGAGTAGTGGATGATGTGTGTCAAGATATCAAGAGCAGAGAAAAGACCATCAACCTTCCGTTCATGAGCCAAGGAACGTTTGTACTCGGCACTGGTCAGTCAAGCCAGGTTTAGTTCCGCTTGCCTCACATGCATCCACTCGATCTCTCTATAATATCAACATACGTTGAACCCAGCTACAAACGCTATGCTAATGACATATACAACAGAAACAACAGAAGGTCTCCACATGGCCATGTCCCTAGCCTACTACTCCCGCAACCGATTCATCCTCAACCTCCTCCCACTCCTCCACCAAGCCCCCAACCTCCGCCGCGTAATCTCCGTCCTAGGCACCGGTACAAAGGGCCGATTTCCTCGCACGACTTCCAGAACCGCAAGATCCCCATGCGCCATTCGCGCGGGCACATGAACTCCATGGCCACGCTATCCCTCGAAGCCACCGCCGCAACCGCCCCAGACGTGTCGTTCATTAACGGCTTCCTGGGCCTCGTGGACTCGGGATTGCTGAGGGGGACTAAGGGGCCGCTGATGTTCGCTGTGAGGATTGCGTTTCGCGTCATGATGCCCTTCATGGCCATTCCGAATCTGGAGGTTGGCGAGCGCTTTGCTTTCCTGGCTACCAGTGCTAACTATGCGTCGAGTGAGGGGGGTTGAGGTTGCGAGGGGAACGACGGGGGAGCTGGGGAGTGGGGTTTATTCGCTGGATCAGACGGGAGAGAGTTCGGAGCCGGCGGTTAAGGCGGTTCTAGCAAAGCTGAGGGCGGAGGGAATGGTGGAGAAGGTGTGGGGTCATTTGGAGGGGGAATTCAAGAGGATTACGGGAGTTGTGGCGGTTTAGATGATATGTTATCTGTTCGGGCAGATCTATGCTCGGGTGTGTTTTTGAGGTGTTGTCTTCTTATGCTCGGCTTCTTCTTGGGTTTGCTATTGGGGAGAAATTTGTAACTGGTAGCAACAGCCGTATTTTAGGGGAGGGGTCACTAGTTATATGTGTTATGGGATTAGTTATTCGATAATATGCTTTTCGGTATCGATTAAGCGCGTTCGTATATGTAGATGACAAATTCTGGTTCGTGCTCAAGGCGAATTGGTCGATGTACGTGCTGTTAGGTTGTTAGGGAAATGAACGGTTGTTGGGAAAGTTAGCTGAGCAGGTGTTATTGTGCAGCTCTGAAATTTGTGCTTGGAATGGTACCTGCTCTTGCTATTTTTATTGCAAGGACCTAGATAGTCTGCCAGGGCTGGCTGCTTTCGTTGAGTCAAAATCATGCGGGGACAGTTCAGGTTCCGCGGCTCAGATACCCACCACGAGTAAAGGTGGGGAGACAAACTTTTTCTGTTGGGTAGTTGAAAGTGGCGAGCCATGGCAGTGCTAGATTGTATTTACTTCAACTCCTATTACAACACCAAAAGTCACAATGTCACAGAAACAGCTCATGTGTAGGAATGCAACGTCTGTATTTGCAATGTTATCAGGGTATTGTACCACTATGTATATCTCCATCCCCAGTATTCCAGTCCATGCCACCCATCCCATACGCCGATGCGAAAGATCTCAAACAGGCATCCGAGGAGTCATGTCGAAAGTGAACCGAGAAGTACCAGCCTAGTGCTTGAATGCCTCTGTCGTCACAGAACAGTCAGTCTCTTAGTTCTTGGCAGACTCTGCAAAACAAGGGGTAAGCAGGATGCGCGGAGCAGTGTGAGAGGAGTGTAGACTAACCCTTGTGGACCTCAGCCTTGGTGTCATGGGACTTCTGGTCGAACTTGTCTCCAACAGAGTCCTTGGCAGCGGTGGCGCGGGTACCGAGGGATGCGTCAGATGACTTGGCGGTCTCCTTGTTGGCCTCGTGAGATGCCTTGGATCCAGCACCTTGGATGGACTCGGAGACGTAGTTGACTCCGTCCTGAGAAGCATGTTAGCTGGTGTTTTGTGGAAGAAGAAGGTTGATGCCAGCGGCGAAATGCTGGCTATGGATCTTGAAGTTCGGAGAGCAGCTTACCTTGATGGTTTGAGTGATGTCAGACATGTTGATTGATTGAAAGTTGATTGGTTTGTTGGTGTGTGTTTGGTATGTTTGTTTGTCTGAGGTTGATGTTGATGATGGAAAAAGATGGTTGACGATGGAGGGGAAGGTCCTTTAAGTACTCCTCCTAGCTCTCTGAATTTACGTCATCGGCCAAATAATGGCGCATGCACAGTCAATCAAACGCCATTCACCTACTCGTAGTCCATGGCCAGGCGTTCGTTCTTTCTTCCTTCTCAACACGGTTACTCAAAGGAGACAGCCCCTTTGAGCTACGTCAGCGGGGTCGACAAAAACGGGCCGCTAATTGGATACTCTAGCGAGTGCCCCTCCAAGCTCTCGACGTCATACCCCTCAATTGCCACAAACAGTAATGCACTAAGCTGAATGCGGCCAGAAGCATCATGGAATTGTTGGTTTGGCTGTGGCTGATGCCAAGTTTTGCACCACTTTTCATATGCCTTTTCACGATGGCTGGTATGGGCAAATTGGACCAAGTCATAGCGGCATCGGTGACGGATGCAAAACCCCGGTATGTTTCCGCGTGGACTGAATGATGTTACCTTGAAGTCTTCTGTTGATTGGAAGGAGGTGAGAAATGGGATTGGGATGTCTCTTTAGTCTCAAGGAGAGAACTGAGAGAAAGCTCCGGGAAGTACTTTCGGGATGTTAGTATACCGTATCACTCTCCCCTTGCCTCAGATCTCTTCACATGACAAAAGAATCATTCGTAAGGACTGTGCTGTACTACCTTCATTGCGCAACCCCGCATGCCTATGCCTGCCTAAGCTAAGTAAGTACCTAGGTACCTCTTACCTCCCAGGAATTTGATTCCCGATTTTCACTTTCCGATCGATCTTTTCTTTGAGCCATTTATCCTTGTCCTCCGTCGGTATGCGTATGTATGCTTGCCTTGCGTGCTTTGCCGCTGCACTACTTACTCCCTTGTGATCTCAGCCTGCATGTCCGCGAACGGATGGGCTGGCCCAGATGCTTTAGTTTGAAGTGTGCTACTGTATGCCATGCCGTGCCGTGGGTGGCTGCTTCTTTTGGTGGGGGCCGGGAATCTCAACATCTTTTAGCCGGTGTGCGGTCACGATCATGGGACGTACTGTATCACTGCGTAAGTATTTCGATTGTAATTGTACATGGAGGAGCGGATTGTACTTGTACAACAAGAGTGAGATCCTCTTCCCTCTGGCCCAGCGCCATTTATATAGTCCATCCTGAACTCCAATACTCCAATGCAATAACAATATCTTTGTACAGTCCAGGAAGTATATCCTCCAATTCTTAGAGGTGAGTTTTCAAAGCAGTCTTTCACTTCGGGGTTGCAGCGTCAAAGCCTCAGAATCTCCCCGCCTTGTTTGATGCCCCCTCTAAACAAGTCTTCAATGACTTTCCCACCCAGCACTGTCTCTTTCACAATACCCTCCACGTGTTTAGTCTCAACTCTGCCATACCAAACCCCACAACCTGCCAATGGGTTTTCTTTCCCATCTGCCATTCTCATGCCCGGTGGAATGTACAGAATAACGTTCCCAGCAAACTTATGCCCCCCAATATGACTTATCAGCCCAACCCTCGCAGTTTCCCCAGGCTGTCTAACCTCTTCTTCCTCCCTCAGCACCTTCCCCTCCTTTTCCTCCCTAGGACCCTTGACCACCACCGGCCCGTTCCGTATGCCTATATCCTGCTTCTCCAACAGCCTCTCGAAATCATGTTTCAGCACTGGACCAATTACCCCGCATCTTGCATCCCGCCCTCCATGACCACATATGAGGACCAAGACATCCTTCACAACTTGCACTCCGTATAGCATCGCCTTGGCTTCTTCCTTCCTTAGCAACCTGTCCTTGTGTATCGGCGAGAGGTTATCGTGTGCAGGGTTGAGCTTCGTAGGTAGCAGATATCCCTGGACTAACGCTTGAACGGCGTCGAAGGATACTCGAGGTAGGAAGGGGACGTATTTGAATGATGGGAAGAGGTATGCGGAAGAATTTTGAATCTCTTCTCTCCCGGGCACCGTTGAGGGAAACGAGCAGTTTGTAACAGAAATGTTATGGTATGGCTAATGACTGTTTAGTAAACTATCTTCCCCTGAAACATAGCTGGACATACATCAGCATACGTCCCTCCTCTCCCAACCAATTCCTTTAGATCCGCAGCCAGGTTATCTCCCGAATTCTCCTCTTCGATTTTACTCGACCAATCTTCCTGGCCTGTACAGATTAGCACTTGCTCTGCGTATGGCGCCATCGTGCCATTGAGGGCTGTCTTGTAATCGATAGGCAGCCGGGGAGGCAGTTCGGGCATCGCAGAACAGGTACATGTTGGATTTGGACATGTTGGGGTAGTAGGGAAGGGTGGCGGTTTAGGAGGGATTGCGTAGTGACGGCGAGGACGAGGGACTCGCAGACGCCATGTTGACCGGGCTATGGGTCGTAAGGACATAAGGAGAAATGACGGGAGAAGATAGTTGAGCTCAGGGTGGGTTGTGAAGCTTTCCGTATCTTATCAGATATGATGTCGTGACATTTCGTGGCTCTTCCGGCTGCCGTACATGCAGGAAAAGGAGGCGAGACATATATAATACATGCTCTTTTAGTCATCGGGCAGTCATGCCTCGACTTCCTCATTCACTCTTGTTGAAAGCTTACAATATCTCTCCCCTCTTACCGTTAGTACTGCAAGGCACCAGAAGTCTTCCGTCTGCTGTCAATGAGCTCCGTTGGCTACGAGAACATGTTCTCAAAAGAAACAAACCCACCCCAACAACACAGAAAGAACTTTTGAGACTCTGTAAACGACGTTCTTATAGCGAGCCTTTGCAATATATTCTTGGCTCCCAGCCTTTTGGAGAGCTGAATATCAAGTGTCGGCCTGGAGTTCTCATTGCAAGGTTGGTTTCAATATTCCATATCACGTGACCATCTAACATTCTCAGACCAGAACCTGAAGCATACACGACATACCTGGCGAAGCTTCTAATTAAGGGATCAAAGGGTGATCGCGGATTTGAGTTCGATGAGAGGAAACCACTTCGTATTCTAGACTTGTGCTCTGGAACCGGCTGCATATCTCTCCTTCTACACTCCCTCCTCGTCAAAAGGTTTCCAGGCGTCCAAATAAACGGATGGGACATCTCCCCTAATGCCGTATCTCTCGCGGTAGAAAACCTGAAGAGAAACATCTCGAAAGGACATTTAAAAATCCAACCCAGTCAAAAGCCACCGCCAATCCAATTCGACCAAGTCGATATCTTCTCGCGCTTCAATCGCGGACAGAAGAAACAGCTGCACTGCGACATTATCATTTGCAACCCGCCTTACATCTCACAAAAAGCCTTTCTGCAAGACACGAGTCGCTCTGTGCGGAAATGGGAACCAAGACTAGCTTTGGTGCCAGAAGTAGAAGTCGAGGGCTATGATGGCGTCAAGGCGGAAGATGTATTTTACCGCCGCCTCATCGACCTCCATACGCGCTTTGCTCGTTCCAAACTACTGGTCATGGAAGTCGGGGATGATGCGCAGGCACTTCGGGTTGCGACGATGGCGTTGCAGAATGAGTTGCCGAGTCGTAGGGACACGGTTGAGATTTGGAGGGATGGGCCGGAGTTGAGGAATGGGCTGGAGGGGAATGGGAGGGTGGTGCTGGGTGGGCGGGTTGTAGGTGTCAAGGGGATGGGAAATATGAGAGCTGTTGTTGTAAAATCGCCCGATTATGTGTGGTCGAAGGACGGGGTTGGGCAGGCTTCACGGTAATAAGGCTTTATCCACACTCCTGCCACGATTGTGATTGTATTTATAACCCCAGCCAGGTCCTTTCAATGTTCAAAGTCTTTGAAAAGGCGAAGTGATATCCACAACATCACATTTCTTTCCCC
>QGMJ01000438.1:0-27833 GCA_007821545.1 Lachnellula subtilissima
CCTCCTCCTCCTCCTCCTCCTCCTCCTGCTTGATCCGTCAAAGTTGTCCGCATCCCGCAATCTCAACCAAAGCTCTAATCTCATCTCATCCCATCTCATCTCATGCCGAAAGTCGGTGAGGCTACTGCCACAGACGCAAGTTCACGGGTTGCCTCCACGATCCGGCAATTAGCCCCTGGTACATCTACTGTATGTATACTTCCTCCCACGCAGGCCAATCAATTGCCAGACTAAACGAGGCTACCAAGCTTTACCCGTTAAGGGCGCAATCCAGGCCAAGTTCGCCGTTGAATTCTTCATACTGATAATCATGCTTGTCACGTTACTACTTCATCTGCTGTCAACCACCCCCACCCCACCCCCACCGTCGAGAAGCCCTGGACCTGGCCCCTGACACTTCCAAGACCGCGTGCCCGGGTCGGCATGGTCAAAGCGATCTTGGGAGATCTTTCTAGTCGGGTGGAACTGCCGGCTGGTTATGTATTTCACGTCCTTGAGCCTTGACATGTTATGTGTACGAGTAGTTCATTATGAATCGGTTTTCATTCAAACGCCGCGCAACAACACCCCCTTTTCCTTCTCGCTTACTGACAAGGAACAGCCCAGCCCTTTATTATGTTTACACAACTCTCCAGCTTCCAGTGAGAGCTCGCAGACTGCGGTTTCTCTCGCACTGCAGAAAGTATCTTTTAACCTTTCCACCATCTATCCTTTCACCTCCGGAACCCGACTTTAGCTTCCCCGTCCCGTTCGTTCGTTCGTTCGTTAAACGTCTGCATTCTCATTGCCTGCCCATGGAAAGCACAGTCCAACAGCGCTCGCGGCATTCATGATTTACTCCTATACGTCACTCACTTCCTAAATTTACAAGTTACAAAGCACGCTCTCAACTCTCTCTCTCTCTCTCTCTCTCTCTCTCACGCCTTCCTTCTCCACGGACCACCACAATAGAGCACCGAATAGCCAGCGTAGCAGCTATAGACAGACATCCCTCTAGAATCTTCTATACGTCACGCGACTCAGCATACACATAGAGTAGCATATCTCCTCCCCCTCCCCCTCCCCACGCTATACTATACACTTTCCCAAGATCGCCCGCCTACTACCACTACCTACTCCCCTACCAAACCTAAACTCGAATACTACCCCCCCTCCCCATAGTAGCATTTAAAGTTCAAGCTTACTCCGTACATTAGAGTTCAACTTTACTCCATAGAAGTAAGCTTGCGCTCGGCTGAGTCTGATACGCTTACTCCTTCGACATCGACACCCGAAAACGAAGATCGGTTCGTTGGGTTGGAACTTTAAGAAAGGAGGGCGCGAGTCAGTCAGTCAGTCAATCAGTCTACTCGGCATCTTGACGAAAGAGCCGAAGCCATATCGCAGGCAGGTACCGAGCGCTCGGTGCGTGCGTGCCGGGATTTTCGGTTCTAATCTTACGAAGTAGAATACGAATGATGATCTTCTATCTATTTGTTTATTGTTTATTAATTCTAAACCAAGAATAGGACCAGCAAGTACTTCGTTTCAGACATAATTGAGCTATTTTGCCCTACAAGACTCCGCAACACGAAAACCTTCATATGACTAGAAGTATCTCCCATGCCACAACTTACTATACCAATTTTTGTAAACTTCATCAAAAAGCTGGCGTTTTGCTCCACTTCCTAATGCTTTTCAACTAAAGAGGCAAAGCGCTAGCGGATCTTCATATAAAAATAGGGGCCCTACCTTAGAATCGGCCGGTTCTTATATATAGAGTGCTATAGACCTACTATCTATACTTATTTTACCTGAACAGCTTAAAAGGCCACGCCAAGAGAATGTAAAACGCATGGCTAGATTAGGTATAATGCTAAGCTAATGCAAGTCCGAGGGTGTTGAGAAGTTATAGGGCAGAACAGCTCAAATACACCCCCCGATATAAGGGGCGCCGGGAGGGGGGGGTGGGTATGCTAGAGGTGATTCTCTATAGCAACTCCTATTAGAAGAACCCCTTAGGGGCCTCTACATCTATGCGGAGGGCAGGGGATTCTTATGCCCGGGACGAAGTAGTCAAGAAAAGAGAGCGTTGCGTTTGTTTACTTAGGGTTAGGATAGATTGCTTGCTTATAGTAGAGATATAAATTATTAGAAGAAGAAATATCATCTACTAAAATAACACTTAAATTTTACTTGATATGTATTACTATATATAGTAAAAGCTGAAGTTTATCATCTACCTAAGCTAAAGAAGATAAACACGTTGAAGCGAACTCTTATGAATATAAAAAGTATGATTTTTTTATGGAATCATAGTCTATAAGAACCTAAAAAAGTCTATTTCATATAGTAAAACATAGGTACCTAGCAACTACTAGGTAAGTAACAAGTAATTTGCATATATGGGCTTGGTTCAAGGTGTCTACTGTCTACTCTTTTTGTCTATCTTAAATATAAGTAAAACCCTCCCTTCTCTCTTTTCTCTCCCCCCCTTTTTCTCCGCTTAATTTCCTGCTTTATCTCTTTCTACTCCACTTCACTCTACCTCTTTAGACACTCATTCTAATTCAGTCATAACTTCACAACTCTATAATACTAACCGTCTAGCTAAAATCGTAGTTTAATTAAATCTCACATATATACATACATACATACATACATACATACATACATACATATCCAAACCAACATCTACCTATCAATTCCTCGCTTGCTGATGGAAGTTTTAGAAGGAGGTAGGATACGAGATAGAGGAAGCCTTGCTTGTTATACAAAGTCCTAGACGCCTACATGTACGAGTAATAGATATAAGTGGTATAGATAGATATACGAGAAGGATAAAGGGAGGATATAGAGTATCATCCCACCAAGATATAAAGTTTGAATATTGATTTTACTAATTCTTATCGCTTTCTTTCTTGCTATCTGTATATCAGTAATACAAGGTAAGCAATTAACAAGACTATCAATTATACGCCGTACTAATGCCGCCCCCTAGCCCGAGTCCCAGTCCCATTTCTGTTTCCAAAGACAAAGTACGCCGCGCTAAGTATTAAAGAGTTCGTGTGAAGTCGTGTGATGTGTCGCTATTAGCGATGATGATGTCGCTGATAATGTAAGCCTTTGATTCAAGACCGTCTCAGTCCTCCTCTAAAGGTGCCATCATCGGACTCTTCAACCTGGTCGGACTACCCGTCCTAGACCTCCTGCCCATCTGCAAACGCTCTCTACTCTCCGTCCTCACAATCAACCCACTCCTATCCATCGCATTCGCGCCTATCAATCCTAACCCCACACCCCCTTGAACAGGCGCAGGATCGAAATAAATTGCGCTGTCGAAATTAACCACATTCAGCCTCGGCGTCATCATTCCACTTGCTCTCCCAACCCTTGATCCCTCGCTGCTATCCGAAGCCTCATTTTCATCACTGTCCGCTTCGCCGAGTTCGAATTCGTTTGCTGCAACACCGTCTTCAAGAACACGTTCGTAATTCCCTGAACTACGACCAAAGAGCTTTCCAGTTGCTGTTCCAAAGAATCCGCGCCCCCCTTTGCGAGGACTTCCGGGTCTGCGATTCCGACGAAGTGTGGCAGACACACCACGTACGAAACGCATTCTTCTTTCCCGTTTCCGGAATACGTAGCCGATGAAGATGAGGATTAGCATAAAAAGCAAGAACCCCGGGCCAGATCGTGTGTGAGCTTTCTCTGCCAAATCTTCAGCCGCTTCGGTCCAACTGTCTTCATCGTCGATAGGCACGGGGAAGGAATTTGATCCTGCTTCTTGAAAGTCGGGTGGTATGCCGAGGGTATTGGCGCCAAAGCCGACAGGAAGGGCTTCGGTGTGCAAGGGGGGTATTTGACCAGCTGCGTAGAGGACCATTTTCCCCAATGTCCAGCTTACTTCCATACCTCGGATTTTGTTGACGGCTTGGAAAGGATCGAGGAAGCCTTTGTCTTTGTGTGTAGCTAATTCTTTCGAGGCATTGTATCCTGCACCGTGTGTAGGTTTATCGAGGCCATGTTTAGGGACTCCGATTCCATCATGGAGAACGTTGATTAGCCATGAGGCTTTGAAGCATACTTCTTGTGCAGTCTTCTCGTTCACTTTGTGTCCCCATTCTTCAGCCTCAACACCAGTCTTGATATCATCCCATTCTGCAGCACAGAAATCCTTGACCATCTTTTCATATGCTGTGAAATCGTATGCTGCATCTTTATGTGCCATCTCAAAGACTTCGTGGGTTGTGTGCCAATACTCGGAGACTCCAACGAAATGATTGACGTCGAAATCGATCGCTGGAACATGTTGGCCATGTAGTAAACACGGTTGATCCGCACAAGGAGCATCTTTGTCGAGAAGAGGCGCTACTTGGTCAACACACTCCTTAAATCGCCCGGTACCAACCAAAACTGGAGCATCGCCTCGAGCGCTGTCAAGCGGAAGTCCTTCCAATGTGGTAATCAGTCCACTAGGTAAACATGGATCCAGCAGTTCGTAAGACCCTTTATACATCTCCTGTATCGCTTCCACGTATCGTTGCCTGGCTTGATTGACTCCAAATCCCAGCCACGTCGTGGTGAAGACTTTGTATTCCGTCGACTCCCCATTCAACGTCCGCATCCGTAGTAACTTGAGATCATTCGCATGCTTCTCAGCCTCGGTGCTGTTCGGAGCGAACGCAATCTGTGCTGAAGCACCTCCCATATCCAAAAACCCATACGTATGGTGATTATCGCCATGTTTATGATCTTCCGGCGAGTTGAAACTTCCCAGCAAATAATTCGCTGCAATCCACCCATACAGCCCCTCCGTCTCTCCCGGAATAACCTGAATGTGTAAATCGCAATCCGGCAACGAGAAGCTGGTATGTGCCTGGGCATAAGCACATATCTCCCCTAGCAAGGCCTTTTGCTTCATCGGTTCCAACAGCCGGACACCCGCTGTCGCCATGAGGAAAATCGGCGTGTCCTTGACCTGATCACTCGGCACAATGGAGAGAGCATGGTCGAGTAGATCCTGTAGATACGGGCCGACTTCTGACGGGTTGTCACCGAATGTCGATACGCCGGGCTTCGTTTTGTAGGTGTAGTTCTTCTTCTGGTGTATGTCGGGCAGGCTTAGCATTTCGTGTGGTGAAGCATCTTGTCGTGCGCGCGCGCTGTTCAACCAGCGGTAGACATGGACTCGAGTTCCTGATGATCCCGCGTCCAGGATCACACCCCATCGCCCTGTGAAATAAGATTAGAGATGTCGAGGGGGGAGGGAAAGAAGAGGGAGGTAGCGAGGGAGACATACATTTACCCATTAGTAAGACGGGTGGTGGGTGTCGGGCGAGGTTGGATTAATCAATGACCGTTGGCGGTTGAGGCTGTCTATAAATGCTGCTTTGATGTTTGCAAAGGCATTGATCGAGTCTCGTCGACGGTTGATCGCGACGTAACGAATGTGATTGTCGCGGGGACTCGGATACGTGGAAGACTATTGAAAGACTGGCGAATTGATATTTGATATGTTGGATATGTAGAGAGGTGGGAAAAACGAATGTGGTTGGTTGAGTGAGGGTGAGGTGAGGGTGTTGATGCGTATCTATCTTCCTTCCTTTCCTTCGTTCCTCAAAAGTAACTCTTGGCGTAACCTTACAGAGTACGAAGCTTGGCCTGGCTTGGTCTGGCGTGCGTTGAACAAGATAAGGTCAACAACCACTAGATCCGGATTGGGTTTGGTGGCAGCCCCTGTTTCTGGGGGAGGCGAGGGGACAAGAAGTGATTCACGATTCTTGATAAAGTGAAAGAATGTGATTGTTATGCAGATACCGTATGTCTGTCTCGTGTTACTATTCCGGGACTCGAGATAGGTGACAAACAAACAATTGTCGAAGATTACGAGGCCAATAAACTCGTGATACAGGCAAAAACATGGAGGGGAGTGGAGTCGCCTCGTGTTGAATTTACGAATGACCGAAGTTCAAGGCGAGATGACGTTTCCCATGTGAAAAACAGATCTCATCACTGATAATGCAATGGGAATGGGGGGTATAAAGAGATAAGGAGAACAATGCGAGTATTCTCTCCCTTACCAGACTGTATCTTAATCCGAATCCGAATCAATAATATCATCCCTTCTATATGCACACACGAGAGACACTCAGCGTGGGACTCATCATCATGCTCATCTCAGCAGCTTGTTGGAAGAGTTGTTGTGCTGACACGCCGTTGTTTCAGCCCCATATCTTCCTTCGTTCAGCCTCCTTCTCCTTCTCTTACATTATTTCCTCTCATGTTAATTCTTTTATGTCAGTCTCACCACGGCTGTCACTCCCCTTCCCCTCCCCCCCCTCGACAAAGGCGTGCGTATGTTCATTACTCCTGAAACAACACCACGCCGCACGAATAATATACATCAGATAAGAACTCCATATTCAATCATCTTCCCCATATTCTTCTTCCCCATTACTCCGTATATTACAGTGGTGCTATATGGAGGGTGCATATGGAGTACTGTATCAATGCGTTCGTTCGTTGTCTTCATCCGAATCTGAAGATCAAACGGTATGACGAACATCAATGACGATCCCGACCCAATGCGGGTGGAGAAGTGTTCAAGTTGACATCGCATCAAATTTGCAAGTCCATAACAATACCACAGAAGTGCGAGTACATACCTACTCTCAGCTCTCTCTCCTCAACATTATTATCAAGGGGAATCAATAATTTGAGGAAAAATGATGCGAATCAGCCTGAGCCTTAAAAATGCAAGAATCACGTGATCTGTATCTTTTGATCCATTCATTCGCACTTCCTATTCCTTTCTTTCCCTCAAAGGACCTCTATCTTTTCTCATTCTTCATTTCTTCGCATAAAACATACTTGCATACCATATCCAGGACAGCATTTACATATACCATCGCAGCCGCCAACTACCCAGGAGCCGTTGGAGCTGCTGCTTTTCAATGTCATAAGATAGACAAACCTTCTTGTAGTAAATACAAAGCACTTTCTCGATCTTGATCCTGACCGTTAGTATCAATGCAGCATCCTTTACTGTCGGCCAAGGTGCTGCTGTCAAGAATTACCGACAGCTGTTTTCTTCAAGACACATAAAATTAGAAACCCTAGAAACCTAAGGTAACTAAGCAAGCGTGTTCTTCCACCAGTTCCCATCGTGCTGAATATGCTTACTGCGCACTTGAACATTCATCAGTTTATCACTCTCTTCATCAAGGACCCCTTTTCCTTTTCGTAGGCTTAGCTAGGCGTGTCTACATTTCTATCTATCTGCATCTACTTATAGGAGGGAACAATAAATTAAACCCACGTAGATAGTCCTTCCCTTCTCGATTGTATGATATAAACTTCGTGGCGACTGCTAACATCCTTCCATATAGTTCTACAATCATCCCATATTATTTCTTTAGCATAAGTACTCTACATCTATACATAATGTCATAATAAAAGAAGCGATGTACATCATCAATCGATAGACTATAATCCCCAGCCTAAAACATTCCCATCATATGCCAGTCCAGTCCAGCTCACCCCACCCGACCGACTTTCAATCTTCCATTTATTCATTCATTAATCAAAAGAGCCTACCACAGGTCAGAAGCCAAGTGGAGCCCAGAAGCACTCTTGAATGGAACCCGCCAAATACTATAAAGAGAGAAATGCACTCACTAGTCGTGGTCAAAATACCTCGGGGACTTTAATCCTTCGCAGGCTTCTTAGCTTCTTCAAGTTTGTCCACCAACGCTACATCTCATCCACCTAGATACAGCCTGTCCCCTATTCGTTGATCCTCGAGAGTCTGGACGGTTAGGTAAGCTTAGTACAGGCCTTAATCACCGTTTCGTTTCAAGTATTGGAATATACTTATATACGTTCAGTCGGGATTCCGAATTGCTGTCATTGAAAACTCTACCGTCGACGTTTTTTAAGACATATATAATTAAGTGAATAGATAAATTCATTCGTAACTTGACTTCTCTGCTAAATTGATGGCTTGCAGCGGCCATGCGTGTCGCCGTGACGTTCTTAGATATGTACATGTGTCCATGGCCTGTCCAAACATGATCTCCACATAGGAGCGGAAAAGGTTTAAATATAGAAAAGTATAGGAATGTACAGAGTAAGTATTAGCTGAGGGGAGGTTAAATAAAAGGTATTTTTATGGATTACTACGTGCTGGAACTCAAAAGCCATCCCGCGTGTAGAGGTTTTGCTATTTATTCACTATGCTCGATCAAAAGTCAAGACGTCGAAGTTCATAGAAGTTAGTAATTCACCACCAACTCTCCCATCTGGCAGCTAAGAGCGAGTCGCTCACATATATATAACTGGCTAGTAAAACGACAGAGGAGTTAAATCTCGTGGTTCAAGTGTCTCGAGTACTTATTCGTCGCAAGTTATATTTGTATACATCTTCTTTATTCAATTCAGCACCATATGCATCGACGGTTTGATTTTCTAGATCGATCGACATCCTTTCTCCCCATCCTCTACAGCAAGAGAACTGAACGACCACCACTAGCGCCACATCTCACACATCTGAATACAGACGACAGTTTTTCCATATTCCTCCTTGAGAGTCTGGAAGGGTAGGTGGGCTTAGTACGTGTAATTAATCCCCGTTTCATGGATCGGAATATACATACTTTACCTTCCGTCGACATTGTTAATTGCTATCATAGACAACTCTTCATTCGACCGGCTACTAAGACTTGGGTATGCTTTGCTGCTGGCTGGGGGAGTATGGTATTCCCTATTTTTCTTCTTCTTATTTATAGAGAAGAATTTGACAGAGAGACATAGTCCCATGGCTAGACATTCTTATTAGATGAACTCGAGTGTGTAACGTCCACATAGCACCTCCCCGTTTCTGTCTGCCCTGTCAAAGCAGCGAAATATATGAATTAAGATGTTGCTCTTGTTTGCAGGCACGGAATATCATCTTCTGGCGCCCAGACTCCACCGTACAAGTCTCCAGCGAGACTGATATCTAACTTTCCGGGAAATTACTCATAGAACATTAGAAACCCCTGAAAATCGTCTTTAGATATCAAGGCAGACCTCGCATGCCCTCGTAAATTTTGAACTGTCCTCACATGCATGATTACTCGACCAGTGACTTGAGCTTCTGGACTTAAAAATGACATTGAGTCGATCTTTAGCTTGGAAGAAAATTTGACATGGCTTAGAACCCTATTAAAGCTGCTTGGTTGGCTCGACGAGCTAGGAATAAGGCTTATTTGGGACAATTTGAGGTGAATTTGGCTTGTCTGAAACGCTTGGAAGCTGCTACTGAAATCGGCATCTACTATTGAAAACATATGTGATTAGAGAAAGCCAGTGCAGAAGCAGGCATGGCATTGAGGACTACTGCATCTATAAGCATAACAGTATAAGTAAAAAGTATGCATACATTATACAACAGAGAAATCCAAACCAAACTCTTCATAATACCTCCCCCTTTTTGCCAGCCTTCTTATACCCATGCTTCTTCTCAAACTCCCCTCTCAGCCCTCCAAGATCCTTAGCCCACATCGGCGCAAACAGATCCTTGAACCAGCCTTTACGATGACTATTGAGGCCCATATCTTGCAAGAGCATATCCATATAGCCAATAAGCTCAAACGTCATATTATTGCCCTCCTCCCCATTGCTCAAGTACCGGCGTCGACACCAAGCTGTAAACAGCGCTACGCCCTTCTCTTGCTCCTCCTTGCTCGGCAAAGTTAGTTTCCCATCTAGATATGCCATCGCCCACAGCGACTGGCACTCTACGGTCGGAAAGTAGTTCCCCACACTCACTTGGCCGAGGAAGACGATGGAGCGGTCTTCCGCCGTGGCGCTTGATTCGGACAGGGGCGCTATGTGACGATACAGCCGATACGGGGTATGAACAGGAGTCTTGTGGTAATGCTCAGGGGGGTTCTTGAGTTGCGGAAAGGTGGCGAGTGTCTTGCGGTCAGCCTCGGCCTCGAGTTCTGCCCAATGAGCTTTCTCACTCTCTGGTTCCTCGGCCACAAGATGAGGCAGCCCGAATTCCCGGCATTGCTCTTCAGTAAAAAATTGCAACGATGGTATCCAGCCTGTACCGCACAAGATGGCGTCTGAGGGTATCTTCTCGCCGGATTTTTGACGCAGGAGACTGTTTTCCAAACCTTGGACATCTCCAGAGTAGATTTGAACATTTTCTGAAATCGTGTCGAAGAAGTCTTTGTGGTTGAGAAGTCCACCCGTGCAGTTTTGCCAGAAGATTCTAGTTCAGTCAGGGATCATCATTTACAACCAAAAACAGGCTGCGTTTCTAGGACTTACGGTGAGTGTGGGGACAACTTTTCAAAACCGTGTTGGTTTTCCCTTCCAAAATTGGCATCCTTTCGAGCGTCTGCGTCGACAGTGCCCCAGAAAGAACTCATCAACTTCACGCCGTATCTCGTCGAATGAAGGAGTTTAGTCCACCAGTTGATGCCGTTCATGAAAGAAGGTGTGAAAGTCGCAGCTACCCGAGTCATTCCTATTTCAAACGCATTCTTATACGGGCCCACGCCTTTCGGAGACAGGAAGAATCCCGGTCCAGTTGTGTCTGTGGCTTTTAGAATCCAGTTTACTTTCTTGCCGGCCTTGACTGCTTCGTAAGCCATGTCAGCTGATGATTTGCCTGCCCCTAGGATGGTGATTGTCTGGATATCCGGTGAGATCAAGACATTGGACGACCCGAAATCGTTATGATGGAGCACTTGGCCTTGGAAATTCTCTCTCCCAGGCAGCGAAGGCATATTAGGGATTGAAGTCAAGCCGCTCGCAACAATCAGCTTGGGCGTCTTGAACGAGTGTTGCACCCCACTGGTTCTTTCTTTGGCGGAAACAGTCCATTCATGACCGCTCTTCAGAACCGACTGAACCTCAATCGAGAATTGGATCCTGTCACACAGGGTGCGACCATTATAGCTATGAGTATCCACATAGCTCTCAATATACTTGGTCGTATGCTTGGCCTTGAAGAACTCGAGGTAAATATCCTCATCTGGTGGCCGTGGCATAGCCTGATCCGAAAACTCTGCCGTTCCAACAGTCCATTGCGTCCAGAAAGAATCGTAACCCCTTCCTATCATTTCGCAAACAAAGGTCAGATTGAATTCTGGTCCTATAAATAGAAGTTGAGACTCACGTGAGTTCCAAGTACCCCCAACACAGCTGTCCCTGTCAAGAATAACCAACCGAGATTCAGGTTGCAAATCTAGGTAGCACTTGGCTGCGAAAACGCCTGAGATACCTATGTTGAAGTGCGCGTTAGAGACAGGGTTCAAGAGAAAGAAGAGCTTCCTTACCTGCGCCAATTATGAGAACATCTACTTCATTTGCGTCTGTCATGGTGCTTTGCGTCTTCTCGAGTGCGCTCCAGTTGTTGCGATCGCGTCCACGGGAAGACTTCAGTCTGAGAAGAAAGAGCTTACATTCCAGCAAATGAACAACCAACACAACCAACAGGGATCCCAGATATCAAATGTTAGTTATTATCAGGTCACCCCTAAAATACAAGCTTTAAAGCGCGACCCACACACAACTTGTTTGAGGATAAGATGTAAGCCTTGCTACAGTACATACTGTGCCACATACGACGTACATCGTGATAGGCAAGACTGTTCCTTGCAATTATAGCGCTACTACGCAGCCGCATCCACTAGATCCGCGTATCATGGCTCTACCGCACTAAAAGTTGTGCTTACTCCGTGAGATAATTAGTGATTTTTGTTTGAAGGGTAGGGGTCTTCTTATCAAACTAGGATGTAGTTTCAAAAAATATTTTAAGGTGCAGAGGTTAAGCTAGAATTCTGTTCGGTCTGAATTCAGAATAAACATAAGTATAATTTCAATAGGGAATCATGGTAAAGAATATGATTTCATTAAAGTTATATAGATTCGCCTTTTTATACTACAATTCAGAATATAGAGAAACAAACGGACACAACTAGAATTCTATTATCTCCCCCCTTAATAAATGGTAAATTGTAGGTTTGCTCTATAAAACATAGAATCCTATAGAACTAAATAGCTGGATGCCCTAGCAAGTATCCTACTATTTACAGACACTTCTTGACACGTAGTGGAGGCATCCTTAATATCTCCCTAAATCAAAAGACGATGAAGAGGTGACGAGAATAAGAAACCGGGAATTTTCAAGTGGCCCCCTCGGAGGCGAGAGGTGACTTTCGTTTGAACAGGAATATCTGGAGTGGCAAGCCGCAATATCAAGCTTGGCTTTAATTGTCTCAAGTTACTTGAAGGTCTCATGAGATTTCTATGGTCAAATGAAGCTTTCACTTTGCAGTATTTCGATGAGAAGTAGGAATAGTATTCGGCACGAGCTTGACGGCAGGTAGATAGCGGAAGGCTCGGATCGATTACTATGTTGCATTGTGGACAGAAGAAGTCGCGGCAAATATGAAGATCAAGTGAGTAAACAATGCAAACTCGGAATTCGTGAAATGAACGCAAGAAAAAGGAGACACTCGCTTGAGTATCCCTCACGTGGCAAGTGCGAAAAGGGGCCGGCTCGGCTACTAAAAATAGGAGAAACCTCCAGCCACAATTGAGGCGCAATTGTGGCATGCGATTCACCTTAGTATACGCGTCGCGCAAGGGAGGGGGGATATGTATCAACCATGAACAACCTCCAGTCTTCCACAAACACCTATACTCTTTCGACATAATACTCACGATCTCGAAAATGGCACCCACACTCGTTCCCAGTCCTCGAAATATCGATATCCTCCGCTCGCTCATCACAGAAGAACCTGTCAAGAAACAAATACTGCGGAATGCGAAGAGAGCGGCAGTCGCAGCAGGACCTGGTGCTGCGCACCACCTGCTTCGACGGAGTCTGAGCGTAAATGATGCCCAGAAGGTGACGCTAGGCGTTATCGCCGTCTATATTGTTGTTATTGCGTTGCTCTGGAATTTACCGTAAGCAATCCTTTGCTCTGTTGTGTTGCGCTTGCCATTGTTTCTATATGCAGAAAACATCATAACTAATTCCCCCGATAGGTATATACGCTGGTCGTTATGGCCCTTCAAAGTGAGTTATATTCCCCGCGCCAAAAAAAAAAAGAAGAAAAAAAGAACTCTCGAACAGCGGCTGATGTATTTATCACAATAGATGCTCGTTATAGCCTTCCACGAATTTGGACACGCCATCACGGCTTGTTGCACAGGCGGAAGAGTCGAATCCATATCGCTTGATCCAAGAGAGGGGGGTGTTACCCACATGCGGGGAGGGATCAGCGCTGTTACACTGCCGGCCGGATACCTTGGCTCCTCACTCATCGGCGCCCTTTTGATATTCTGCGGCTTTGATATTGTAGCAAGCAAGGTTGCAAGCATAGTTCTGGGGGTCTGCTTCTTGCTCACGCTGTGGTGGGCAAGGAGAGACTGGCTTACGATCATTACTGTCCTACTAGCGGTTGGGTTGCTGATTGCATGTTGGTTCATCGCTCATGCGGAGGCGCTGAAATATGTGGTGCTTTTCATAGGCGTCATGTCTGCCCTCTACAGTGTTTGGGACATTGTAAGTACCCATTCCCAATACTTCAAGAACTTCCCCTTACTGACTACTGTTTTAGTGCGACGACCTCATCCTGCGAAAAGTTAATACCTCTGATGCATATGTCTTCGCCGAGAGGTATGGGGGCTCCTCACAATGCTGGGGTGTAATCTGGTCCATCGTATCCCTCCTTTTCATGGTTGGGGGAATTCTCGCTGGAATAGCCGCATTCCCGGAATCTGCTACTCAGCAAAAAGATGACTCGAAAAAGTTCATTCCAACTTAGACCTGCATGCGCTTCTGAAGATGAGACAGCGAAAATCTTTCTGTGGGTTAGATTGATACAGAAGCATTGTGATACCGCGCAAAAACCGACGGTTACTACACAGGTACCTTGGAAGTTTTAAGAACCAAACGATTTCTTGGGCAGTCATTGTGAAGGCGTTGGACGTGGCCTGTTCGGACAAACAACCAAGGATAAAGGAAATCGTGAGTACCTGCTTCACACAGCAGGGACTTTGGGCTTACTATGGTCTAGAGCTCTGGCCGCTTCTTGAAATTGGGATTGGTTCCATGGAGCCCCGGATGTTGGGGTGGTGCATATGAATCACGAGTAATGAAATTTAGTGATACCCCCGAAGTTGTCTGGCAAGTTAGGAATCAATCGAAGTATCTCATCATTTAGAGCATCTATTAAAATGACACTTTCACGCCGTCTATTGAAGTTTCCACTTCTCAAATTATCCTACGTAATCTTGTGTCCAGCTTTTACCCCCTCTTAATCCTACAATGTCACTTATCTGAAAATCGGGTTTGAATAGCAAGGTTTACTTATTGACCAAATATTCGTCTTCATCTACATTGCGTTTCACTCTACTACCCTCTAGTCGAGGAACTCTTCTCAGGATCATAGTAAGCCCAAGAAGATTTTTTCACTGTTCGTTCGCCATAACCTTCCATGATAGAAGCGCGCATTGTGCAAAAGTTCTAGTGATGCTTTGAAAATTCCACAAACGGGCATCGAAACACCTATTAACCGCTCCTACTTTGCAAGTTATCTATATAGGGCGACTACACTGAGTGAAGAAAGGGTGTCTGGTGATCACATCGTGCCAATTCCAAGCAAACAGCTTCGAGCCAGTGCTCAACCCCAGATGCTAAACGCGCTTGTTAGATGAAGGGAACTTCGGCCTAAATAGCACCGCCCAATTTCAAACCTTATCAATAACCAAAAGTTTCAATAAGCGGACGATGCTATGCTGAGTTCCGCCTGGTGGAGCTCGCTTCTGATATTGGACTTTATCCGGAGGTATCTGGATCAAAAATCTGCTTTGCAACAGAAGTGTTGGAATGAATGGAGCTGGCAAAGCGACATCGGCAAATGAACGTACGAAGATGAATGACAGCTAGATTTTTATGGCAGCAAGATGAAATCCACCAAGTTCCGACTCGACCTTCCCCATTGCCCGTCGGAGTATTCTCTTGGGTCTAAACGGTTTGATCCAAGAGACCTGAAAAGAGCATAGTGATAGCTTGCAAGCTCTCTCCATGAAATTCTTACTTTTAACATTCTTATGAGCATAGAGATCCTAGAGCATTAACACTTACGCCTTTTATACTCCCCTTCATTCACCATTCTTTGCTCCCTCTTTCATGTTTTGCTTCCATATTCTTCGGCGTATAGGGCAAGAAAGAGACCGGGGCGGTGAGAAGTGCGAGAATACACGATATCTTTTGAGGTCCTCCAGTCACAGGTTTAGAAGCGTGATTCAACTTCATTTCGTAGCATAATAGAGTCTGCACCACGTCCGAGGGATTTCACGGCTGGGGCTCGGAGGGGGGTTTTCCGTATACGTGCTGCCCGACCATCCAAACAACAAGATACGCACCATACTTGAACTAAAACTCCGGATTTCTCGGGGAAGGAAGAGGGAAATGAAGCGGGTGGGGGAGGGGAGGGGGAATAGTTGATGTCTGGGCTCATGGAGAGGGAATGAAGAAAAGGGGGTATTCAAGTTTCGAAACTCATCCACCTACAACCCACAACCCGCAACTCTTAGAAACCAACTCTCTATAGAACGAAAGTAAGCAGACTTATCCACGATCAATAAGTACCAATAAACGTCACCACCTCACTCTCCCGGGCGCCTCGTTATATGTTTTCCATCATCTGCAAACTAACCTACCTCCCAAAACGCTAGCCGCCCCCTCTAGTCCAAGTTCCAATCCCAGTCCCTACCTTTAGGTGCATGTATTCGATTCACTTATTTATCTTATGTTTGTTCTTTGTATCTTCCCTCCCCTTTCCACCCCTTTCCTTTCTATGAAATAATCCTCGCTGTACCTTTACCCTTTTCTCTCTTTCTCTTTCACCGCCCCACCCCCCCTCTCGAATAACAGTTCACTCCTCCCCCCTATTTTCCTTCTCCGTTTAATAATATATCTAATTTAATAAAGAAACACGCCTGCTTCGCTTTATTGCTACCTAGTATTCTGATGACTGTAAAAGGCTAATATAAGCGTCTCCCGGGTATTAAGGGGTATGTATACCCTACCTAATGTCTAAGTCTCGAGGTAGGAGACAGTTGTACTTAGTAAACAAGGGTGAGAGAAGTTCTTATTAATTAAGCACGCACTTGACATATAGTACTTGAAGATGTATAAATGCAAAGCGTAGAAAGTATAAAAATATGATTATTAGAGATGACTATATGCGTACTACATGTCTAGCCCAAAATCTGTCACCACCCATACGGAGGCTCTATGTACCGAAGGTATGCTCCTAAATAAACCCCAAACGCCATCGCTAAATCGCAAATCCTCCTTTGCATAACCTATCTATCCATCAATCCATCCCATCCCCGAGGGAATCTACCTAGTTCCCCCCTCCTCCCTGAACCGATCTTGCTCCCAACTAAATCGACTCTCCGCCACCACAGGCACATGCACAAGATCCACCTCCGGAGTTCCAATATTCTGCTTCCTCTTATACGGATCCACGACCTCCCTCGTCTGCATATCAGCACGCAGCGCAAGCATGTCCTCGCGCAGGAACTTCGACTCGTCCTCCTCTCTCGCCATCACACGCCCAGAACCATTGAGCGGTTGTTGGCTGCTCGATATGCTCACGCCGCTCACGCCGCTTTGCCCGCCGTCCGAAGCTGGGCCGGATGCAGAGGGGGTGCTGACGTTGTAATGGGAAGTGCTGTATGCGGTCACGCTGCGCGGACTGGGCACATCGTCGTATATGTCGGAGGTGGTTTGGTTGGCCGTGTACTGGCTTCCTAGCGTGCTTGTTCCGCCCGTGGAGTCGGGGTCTGTGAGGAGTGTTTGCTCTTGGGCGGCGTTTTCTCCAGCGCGGTCTATCATTCGCGGAATTACATCTGGTAATTGTACGTTGCCTGGTAGAAATCCTGCGAATATCCCGTTGCCAGGACTGATTTTGCGGTATGTGGGCGGAGGACTCATAGGGCTTGTTGGACTGGTTGGACTGGTCGGACTGTTTGGTCCGGACACAAATATTGGAGAGGTGGGAGATGGAGATGGCTGTCTGCTTGTTTGGGAATGGTGGGAACTAGTTGCAGGAGAAACGGGGCGAGTCCCAGAATTACTTTGGGAACCGGGTGGTGACAGGAACTGCATTCCAGAATGACCGTCGTTTTCGACCTTTTCCGTCGGGTATGGTTCTCTTCTAGACTGAGCTAGATCGGCAGCTGCTTGTTGGCGTTCTAACTTTCTTCTTGCCAGCTCGTACGCGGGCATATTGTATGAATCTGTTGTTGACGACTCATTATCAGTGGTCCCGCTCAATGTTCCTGCTTCACTGTCTAGTTCTGCTGGCCCCAGAGGTGCGGGAAGCTCGAATCGCTCATGTGAGGCGTCAGCGCCTACTTCAGCGGCATATGTGGTGCTGCCAAAAGCTTCGTTTGCTTGGAGCTCTTCTGGCTGTCGACGGTAACGTTCTAGAAAACTACGTGAATGTGTAATTTCGACAGGCTTTTCATCATCCGTGGTCTTTGTTATATTTCGACGACGCCAGAAGTAAAACCCGGACAATGCCAGTGCCAGAATTGCAACCACACCAACGACAATACCAACTATGGCCCCAGTTGAGAGTTTGGCCTTGGATTTGGTGTTCGAGGGGAGAGGAGTAAAATTACTATCCTTTGATTGAGATATGTTGATTATGCTAGTATTTCCGAGAGGATCTAATGTGTGAACGGCTTGGTGGATAGAGTAGGTGTTTCGTTCATAGTCCGTGATTAAATAGGCTTCTTGTAGGAAGGATCGACCAATCGTGTACTGGGCTTGATTGCTTGCCCTCTTGATGGGGAAGTAATACTTTTCAGAGTTGGAAGAACCGTAAGTCGTGTTGGGAATAGCCGGGAAGGTCAGCTGCAAGTCGAAGGCCGCATATGGTAATGTTATATTGACAAGTCCCGTTGACGAACCAGTGTTTGATAGAGTGACTGTGAACTCTAGCTGAGAATTTTTTTAGGACATCGTGCTGTGTAGCATTTCCATCGAACCCATACAAATCCAAAGTGCTGTTGTAAGTCAAACCCAGTGTCTGGGCAAATTCGTCACAAACTGATTGAGGTAGCCAAAGGTAAGGAGTGGAGCTGTCGATTATGGCAGTAACACGGTCCGTCGTGGAAATCAATTGGATGGGAGTAGTCCAATTGTTTGAGGCTCCGGTTGAATATACCGACATGTAGTTAATATATGCTGCCGGATTTTTGCTCGGATTTAGATCAAAGGAAGTATTGTGAGCAACTAATCGGTTTGCATCATAGCCTCCAAGAGTCAAGGAAGCCGGCACACCTTTCTGTTCTTGGAATTGTTAGTGAGTATCTAACTTAAGAGATAGAGAAAGCTTACGATATGTTGCACCAGCTGTGTAACCATAACTGTGACTTGGAATAGCTCCGTTCTTCTCTACTAGACCACTAATGGCCGCAAGCGATGAGACATTGTTGAAGTCTCCTGGCACAACTCCTAACCCAAACTCCCCCAGAAAGTATTCTGTGGCGTTTATTGACCCAATGATTGTTGAGTTGAGAGTCACTCCGGTAGACCCAAATGTCAATTGATCGAAGCCATAGTCCGCATAGCCCTGGCCACCAAGTCGAGTATCCACCCCCAAGTTGAATAGCCCTTGATCCCTATACGTGGAAGATTTGCTGAGGTTATAAGTCCCTCCCCTGGCTTGTATGCATATGGCATCTAGGAATTTCTGTTAGCTGAAGTACATGGCAGAATCCCTTGAAGCCGCAAATGTCCCCTGAATGAATATGTCGCGCCATTTGCAAACAACATTGTTACTACTCCAACCTCCTTGTATCCTCGCCGTATCGCAGTATCGCCTCAATCGAAGAAGTCCAACTCACTATTATCTGAACATCCCGCAGGCCCAACAACCCAAGTCTCCGAGCTGACAGTATTGACCATAACATCGACCCATTGCGGTGGAGTTCCAACTCGAATCGATATCGCGGACCAAGTACCATCATCCCCATACCTATGTTCAGTCAGCAACTGCGTCGAAATAAAGAGGGGGAACTTTAGGCAGCAAAATTCGAACTGACCATTGCGTAGAGGGCGTAGCACTCAACGCCTCTATCGTGTCGGCGGCACTGATGCACCCCGCGAGAAGAAAGATCGTAAGCGCCCATTCCCTCGTTCGCACCAGATACATGATCAGATCACGGATAGGAGCGCATGTTATTCACGATACTACTTCGTAGAGGAATTATTGATTAATCTCGGACTCGGAATCGGAATCACGAACAAGGAGCTCGGGCTCGAGGAAACGAGTGTGGTGTGGTGTCTTTCTCAGGCCAGTCAGTCAGCGGAGAAGCACCACCTTCTGGACCCAGCACGCCAAGAAAATTAAGTTCTGCGCCCCAACGCCCCCTTACGGAGCAAATTACAGCGATCCAAACAGTGACGCTACTGGGACGGGAGAAGATGGGATGGCTTGTTTCAGGCGCTGCAGGCCTTCTTCAGCCCTGTGATTGAGTGGGAGGGACAGCGAGAACGGCACTGGAGAGTTTGGTAGAGAAAGTACGGAGCTATTTCTAAACGCCAGACGCCTCCTCAATAAGAACCGCCGAAATGTGAAAATGCTTATGGAAGTTCAAGGCGTTGGATTGGACATGAGAGGAAGGAAGGAGCACATGGCGGACTGTCAGCGATGCTGGCTGAGAACCTCTAACTTCTAAGTGGAAGCAGGGATCGTGATGATGGCGACAGTCAGCGCTGACATTCAAGAGAGAACATATTTGATTTCTTTCCTTGCTTTTATATATTCCGCCCATTGTTGCAACATGGCCATTTCAAGTGAAAGATCATGAATCGTTTATAACCATTCTCCTACAGTAGAAGATTAGAGGTACTTAGGGAAATGCTCTCTTTTACACTTTTTTATTGGACGGCTCGTAAAATTATCTGCCGGACGCTCAGCTAAAAAATACTTTTTACACCCTGTTGATTGGTTGTGTGAACGGATACGGATGCAGATCGACAGCCTGCTAGCTTTTGGTGCTGCATTGCATCCCAAGTTATTGTACTCCGGTACAGCCACAGCCACGGACGGCGTATTTTGCTGCATCTCTTTCCTACGGCCAGATTAATCCTTACAGTACCAGGCTGATGCAGTAACATTGGATTAAGTACGAAGTGTTACTAATGTTGGCATACTTTATTAGCCAATGGGAGTCGCTCTTGTGCAGAGTATGTCAGCACTTCAGCCCTGGTCTGACCACAGATTCGGTGGCACAGAATCACAGGCGTTGGCGTTGGATGGGATACCCGGTACTCCGTAACATGGGCCCACCGACTTCGAATAGACTTCATGCAGGTTCCTGGGCGGTGCTTGTGCTAAACTCCTTGTGGCCTAGGGCTGATGCTGATCCTTACAGGACGTTTAATTTATGTAAAATGCACCTGTCTAATTTACCTCGCATGATGGCAATGCCGTACTCTTTCCCATCTTCACTCCTTGACTTTTGCTATGCTTGATTTTCTTAGCATCGTCAACACTTGTACCAGAGTCTCGATTTTAGACTAGAAACACTCGCTTCATTGTACGAGTCATTGCCATGAGTTGATGAACTGCAGTATCTTGTCTTTTGTGTTTATATCCACCACATTCGTTCGTTGCGCCGTCCCTCGTTTTTTTGCGGATGAAAGTTGCTGAAGAGATCTTTTGGTTCTCCAATCCTTGTTGCTATCTCTTGTCAAAAGCTTATTAGGAATCAACCCTTCGTTACATCAGTTTCTCGATTCATAGAGTAATCGACACTCGGCGGAAGTTAATACGAGCTTTGGTTGAGTTTTGGACCTCAATTATGATATTCTCTCGTGAAGCCCTTTTATGGGCATTCATATACTACGGCTCTTTTGGAGCTTGTAGTGAGAACGTTCTAGTACAAGGTATTTCTGAATATCCCTATTTCAATGATTAAAAATGCTAATGGATTGATCACAGAAGTTAAAAGCCTTGACGACACAAAATCGCCTGCACTCCCACAACCTCGATATAACGATCCATTGGCGCAAACAGTTGAGAGACGAGATCAAACTACAGTAGTTCTAACGATTCCGACTACATCACAAGTCTCTCCAAGTCCTCCAACAGGTACTCCTACATTCTCGTATGAAAGGCCGTGGTTGAACACAACAAGTCCGACAAGGTCAGGGCAAAGTCACAATCAAAGCTCCCCTAGCACGACTTTGGGCAATTTGCCCACAAACTCGAGTACGCCATGCATAACACTTGGACCGACCGATGCGGTGACAATTTGGGATATCCTCCCCAACACAGAAACGATCACCATCACCACCCTCGCAAACATGACATTGGCCATCACAGCAGCACCAGATTTCACACCTCCAAACTACTGCCCCACTGAGCTATCAACCTCAGATTCAATAGCAAAGACTAGCGTCGAATCAACTTCCGAAACAGTAGCTGAATCTAGCTCACCATTGTCGAGACCTACAACCACTATCACGACAAACAAAAACCCTGCCACTTCGCTGGTTGTTGCTCCTACTGATGGCTACCCAGGAGCCAACCCGAGCAAGTCCGCGGTTGTGAATCCCGGGGCGACCACGCCTGCTGCGAATTGGGGACCGCTTGTTGCTACCCCTGGTTCGGGCGGAGGGAACCTGATTCAGATCTCGACTTCGGATTCGAGTCCGCCGGGGCCTACTACGACCCACCAGCCAAAGGCCAATTCGCCATCACCATCTGATGCAGGAGGTTCAGGGGCAAGCAATGCAGGTGGGGCAGGAGCCAGTAACCCGACAGCGAAAAACCCGGTGGGGCCTACTACAACTAATCCGCCATCTATTGGGAGCGGCTCTGGGGATGGTAGTGGAGTAACTAGTAGTTTCCCGTCGAACAACCCACCGGCGAATGGAGGAACTAGCTTGGGGGGTGAAGGGGAAGGATCGAGATCTGGCGCCATTACCACGATAGGCACTGTTCCTGTTAGTGTTGGACCTACTCAAGTTGTTATTGGGGGTCCTGGGGGTCAGACAGTAGATGTACCTCAAGTCGTAAGTGTGTGGTCAAGTTTAGGATCAGGAGGCACTTCGTTAGGCTCAGGAGGCTCATCAACACCAACGGGTAATTCTATCCCCGGGGGTGCTTCAGGTGGAGCTCCCGTGGTAGTCACCCAAGACGGCCAAGTCTTCACCGTAAACCCATCACAGGTTCTTGCAGGAAGCACGACTCTGGAAATCCCGGCTATCAACACGGGTGCCATTCTTGCCTCATCTGCTGGTCCCTCGGGTGTTACAACAAGCACTATCAACGGCGTACCAGTCCAGCTTTCGCCATCTTCTGCTATTGTTGATGGGAAGACTTATTCTATTGGTGATGGAGCACCAGAAACAACGGTTGTTGCTAATAAGCAGACTATCTCTATTGGACCCGGAGGACTCGGCTTCGCTTCGACAGCTGTAGCCCCACCTCCTGCTATAGCATCAAATTTTGTCATCATGAATCCTACAATATTCTCGGCGATTGGGTCAAGTATAGCTGTTATCAAAGGGACAACCTTTACATATGGCCCAGGAATTGCCGCCGAGACTGATGTTCTCGATGGAGAGACTATCACAATTGGACCAAATGGAATTTTCTATGATAGCACCACACTTGGAGGGACAGCACATGCCACTGGAACACAACTTGGAGTTGCTGGTGGTGTTTCCATCACTGAAGTCGGCTCTACACTTGCAGTCATCAGCAGCATGACCTTCACAGTTGGTCCAGGAGCCACTCCATCAACAACCGCAATCAATGGCCACACCATCATAGTAGGATCTAGTGGTCTCGGAGTCGACGGTACAACAGTATCTTGCCCATTCAATCCCACCACACAAGCCGTCACAGCAGGAGGAATCACATTTTCTGAGATCGGCTCCTCGATAGCAGTAATCGGAGGAACATCCTACACGGTTGGGCCCGGCGCAGAACCTAAAACTGAGACTTACAACGGCCAAACAATTAGTATTGGTGCCAGCGGACTTGGATTTGCCACAACCACTGTTCCACCCCTCAGTTCTACACCTAAAGCTACAGCCACGATGTCAGCAACCACGACGGGCAAGAAGAAGAAGAATGGTGGGGGGACTTTGAAACCCGTGTATGGCATTGTAGGTGCATGCATAGCGATTTGTATTGGATATGCGATTTGATATATGATTGGGAAATAATGGCGTTTAGGTGGTGCAGCGAGCATATACCCGCAAATTCCAAGCATAGATAGATCTAATTTGGATGATTGCTTAATGATGTACTCTGTAATTGTAATATGTTAGACGGTAGAGCTTGAACAATTGGAATGCCTAGATATACCTCTTTACATATTGACCATAATGTGATTTGCTATTCGCAAATAAGTTAGGGGCTACTACATGTATATACAAGCCAATCCAATATGCCCTTTTCGGCTGTCTCACGCTAGTGCATCCCAATCTCTCGGAATTACAAAACGTCACAGAATCTTCACTTCTTCCACAAAATCATCAACCACACAGACTTGCCCTCCACGCACACGACGATAACAACTCGCAGACTGACCCAGAAGAAACTGGCTCAGTCGATAAATCCATTCCCACTTCTCCCCCGACAATTTTATGCAACCCGCGCCCACCGAATCCACACCACATCAATCCCACTCTATCAACGCAGCAGACCCCCAACCCGAAGCCCAACATGGCATTCTTTCCCCAGCAGTCTCTGCAGATGCAGACTCAGGTCCACGCCTCCAGCGTGACGCCATGGGGATACAGAAGCAGTTGGCAGGATTGAACCCCGAAGACGAACGTAGGAAACGCATCTCTGAATATGAAAACGCGCTTTCGCCTTCGCCACCGAGGAAGCAGAGCGAGGGGCCTGGCTTTAAGGTTGTAAAGAAAAAAGGTGCTACGAGAGGTGACGGACCGCAGTTGGATGATTTTCCGAATGGTATGCCTCTTATCGAGCACGGAGATGTGTTGAGCAAGTCTAATAATACACAGAGGTCCTCACGCATATCTTGTCCCATCTTCCCGCTGCTTCTCTTTCCGCCATTTCCTCAGTCTCGAAACGCTTCTATAGTCTAGTTACTACACCCCATGCCTGGCGTATCGCCTTTTCGCGCTTCTTCCCTGGCCAAGATGCCCTTGTCAATACCGACTATGCAGAAGAAGTACGCGAGCAGCTCCGCTCCGAACAACGTGTTTTCACCCGTCTCACAGGCCTCGCATCTTGGCGCAGCGAGTACATCCTCCGAACACGCCTACTTCGAAGTCTCGGCCGAGGCAAACCTGCTCAAATTGCTCCCGGCCATGGTGCATCGTCTCGCTCCAACAGCGCGGCCAATAACGCCAATGCCGTCATCACGTACAATTCTCAGCTCTTTGCGACAATCAATCATATCCATGGCATCTTCGGCAGCGGGAAGAAGGCGACGAGATTTGTTCATGGCACGGATGAGTCTGGCTCGGCGTGTACTAGTGATCCTAATATTGGAAAGATTGACAATTGGGGCCTCTCAGACCCGCAAGCACTGCCGCAGTTCGCGGACCTGTTTGTCGGCGATGAACCGTATGGAGCTGGTGATGGACCTGTGGGGCTACCAAATTCTATGGATGTGAGCCAGCCATTTGGGATGGTGTATGGTGAAGGTTTCCCTGGCGGGCAGACCTACTTTCGCTCTTCTGAGGAGATGCGAGGGCGTTTTATCAGTCAGCCGAACGATGTCCCTGATGCACAGGCTGGGATTCCTACGATTCCCGGGCTTACGGAAGCTATTTCTGCTGTTTGGGTTGCGAAATCCACGGCTGTTCCAAGTGCTACGGACGGGCTGGTGGGTATTATGACGGGGTCGACATTAGGTATGGTCACGTCTTACTCACTAGGAGCTGAATCTCCACATGGACGTCGCATTCAAAGGGGTCAGGTTACTGCCAAGTGGGTTCTCAGTCCCGGTGTCCCGATCATTGCTCTGAAAGTCGATGAATCATACTCGTTGAAACGTAGAGGTTCTGGTCGTATTTGGGCTGTGGCTCTAAATTCTCTCGGCGAGGTCTTCTGCCTAGGCGAACCTCTGAAATCAGCTCTTGTTGACAGCAAGGTCGATGATGGTGATGTTGGTCGTCAAGCTTGGAATGCCGGCCGCACTGCATACTGGACTCTCGTCGAGCCATCCCGCCGCACTGCCAGAGATGATCCTTATCAAGAAGCAGAGATTCACGGAAGCTACTCTCCAAGATCATCGGCAAAGTCGATGCGTCTTTCCAAAGCTCAAATTATTGCCGAGACACATGAGATTGAGAAGTTTCTTGCTTTCCCTCCTGTTCATTTCCGCAAGGCTTGTGAAGGTTGGGATATGCGTCGGCAACTGGAGGTTGATTTCGCTGGCGATGATGGAAATGGGGCGGGCGAGGCAATGTTTGTTATCAATTGCGGACTCGAAGAAGGGCAACAAGCGGTGATAAAAAGGTTCACGAGATGGAAGTCCGAACAAGCTTCTCGCGATGAGTATCCTACACCGAAAACACCTCCCATGGCACCCAAGACTATCACAATGGCCTCATTGTTCGGTGGCGGCATGGTCATCACTCCTCCCAGAAATTCTTCCCCCGAGAGATCTCAAATGACCTCGTTGATTGGAAGCCCTAGAAAAATCTCGCCAGACCGATCTCCATCAATGCCGAGCAGTCCAGCCTCCAGAATTGTGTCTACAACTCTGATTGAAGAATGGCGCACGACGATCCTTTCTTTGAAGGATCATCCAAATGTTGAAATCACTACGAGTGGGATTGATATGTCTACCTTTGCTACTCTGACAGTCGACGAAGATCCGTTGCGAACCGTCAATGGAAACTCAGAGGGATCATCACCATTTGGCACACCTTCTGACTTTGACACTGGTGCATCTCAAATCCCTGGCTTCCGAGCACGTTTCCTTGCCGTTGGAACCAAACGCGGCTCTGTGATCGTCTGGAACATGCGCGGTCCTCAAACCACCAACCCCGCATTGGCAAATGAACTACAGCCCATTCGTACCATCTACACGGACTCGCCACAAATCTCTTGTCTCGCTATCTCCGCCCTATACCTCGTTCATGGTGGTAACGACGGCCTTGTTCAGACCTGGGATCCCTTGGCTTCATCCGAACAACCAATCCGAACCCTCAATTCTCGCTTTTCTTCTCGTGCCCGTCGCCGTCTCGTACAAGCCGAGGCCTCTGCCCTTGGCGTTGGAATTAATCTGTACGCAGCCGGCGCCATCTGCTTAGATCCAGACCCAACTGTACTCCGCGGTATGGTATCCCTTGGGACACATCTACGATTCTGGAGCTACAGTTCCAGCGCCGCAGATCAATATCAATCCAAGAAGCGTCGTCTACGCAGATCCAATGAGAGAGGCAGTAACGGCGGCAGCGAGCGATTCTCCAACACCGGCCGCGGCGCTTTAATGGATTACATCGCCACCGAACAGGAAGAGCTTAAAGCCGAGAAACAACGACGCGCACGTGAAGAAGCCCGTCTACGCGGTCGTTTCGGCGTCGGACTCAGCGGCATGAGCGAAGAAGAGGCATTGAGGTACGCGGAAATGGTCTCAGTTGAAGCATTTCAAGAAGATCAGGAACGCCGAGCCTCTATATCTGTTTCCGAATCTGGATCTATAGCTGATGCCGCGGAGTCGAGCCAGAGCCAGAGTGTTTGGGAGAGTAGCGACGCGACTGTGACGCCTGAGGGCAGTGTGCGTAATTCGAGTCCGAAATTCAAGACGGATGATGAATTTCGATTTGACATTGAGGAAGCAATTCGCTTGAGTTTGATCGATGGGGTCGATGAGACTGGGAGGAGCCCCAAAGCTAGTGGAAGCGGAGGGTTTGAAGTTCCAATTATGGTCAAGACGAAGAAAAGTAAGAGGAGTGGCGGACGATCGCAATCAAGTAGCCCTTCTCACAGCAGAGCTAGTGTAGGACGTGTTAGGACAACCGCGGGTGGTAGTCAAGCTGTTGAAGCTGATGATTTAGAGCTAGCTCTGCAGTTGAGTCTTGCTGAGGAGAGAAGCAAGCGTGAGTTTGAAGGCGAGAGTCTCAATGGGCCGCCTAATGATGAATTCCCCGGCTTGGAGCCTAAAGGGAAAGGAAAAGGCCGTGCTGCTTAATGCTTCATTTCACTAGGAGGCGTTGCTATGGTGCTGTTAGACGGAGATTTTGCATTTGCTCTCTGTTATTTGTTGCTTTTAGATGGATGATTTGATTTCCGACGCTTCACTTCTGCGAGTTCAAGACCGCTAATTAGAAAGATAGGGTTAGACTATACAAAATAACACTTTATTCACTTCTCAGCACTGAACCCGCGCTCAGGGTAGTAATTATTGGCATCCTCGTGCTTGGTTTCGATCCTGGTATCTTATTCTAAGATACGATTCGAGCAAAACTCTCCCTTAGTGATGTCCTTCGGTGAAAGATAGCGGCTTCTTTTCTTTTGACCTCCCTTATCTCTGAGAAAGTCTCGTCTCAATGTGGTTAGTGTATGTGATATCGCATTATGAAGGTAATGTGATAGGATTTGTTGCTATTATCATTACTATTCGCTCATTCATTCATTCATTCGTTGACTTGTTTATTTATTTATTTATTCCTCTGCCACGGGTCTTTGTTTACATTTTACTGGGCTATACTTCGGGGGTTAATATGTTGGTAATATTCTTAGCTCTACTCTGCGTCACGGTTCAAAATGCCCAGCTTGTTTGCATCTGTATTCTTGGTCGTGTTTTTTCTTTTT
>QGMJ01000439.1:0-27784 GCA_007821545.1 Lachnellula subtilissima
CTTTGCGCAGCGGTACAGCGGAAGCTACACCCAGTCCCGTCGCGGTTGCCATGTTGGGCATCTCGCCGTCGTGGATGTGCGTGTCGCGATTATGGTCGTGGTCGTGAATCCGGGCTGCGCGCGCGAGGGAGTCTTGGAGGCGCTGGGCTACGGCTGCGTCGCGGGACAGGTCTTCCTGGACTTGTTGCGCGACGACGGCGTCGTGCCAGTTTGATGCGAATTCGTCGATTTCGCTGGTGTGCATTAGAGGTAGCCCTTGATCCTTTTCTATTTCGAGGTTTGAGGGATGGTTGGTTCCGAAGTGTGCTGGGAATACTGCATTGGAAGGAGGGCGTGGTGGGGAGAATTGTGGGAATTGGGAGGGTGGTGGGGGTGAGTATTCATGCTCATGGGCTGGTGGTGAAGTGTTGTGTATGCTCTTGTTGGGGACGCTCTCATTTTGGAGGTTCTCGAAAGACGGGTTCTGAGGAGGCTTTGGGGTTGGGTCGTCGAAGGGGTGGGAGAGCGAGCGTGGACTGTGGGTAGAAGAGGCATCGTCAATGTCGACGTTGACTAAGTCGGCTATGTCCCCACCTGCTCCGTGGTAAGCAGTGTCGGTATTGGGGAACAAGGAGCGTTGGCTCGGAGAATTGTAGGCCATTTCGGAGCGTCCAGGGAACATGGATTTGTTTGACGGGTCGTATGCTGTCTGGCTAGTCTCAGGGAAAATGGAGCGTTGGCTTTGTGTATTCCCTGGATGTCCAGTCATGGGAGAGACCCAGTTCTCTGGGCTGGAGGGCCTGATGGGTTGGAAAGGCTGAGAGTTAAAGGAATGACCATTCAATGGTGCAGGGGGGCCACCTCTTGGTCTACTATAAAATACGTCAGTCTTTGGAAGATAAGAGTTCGGGAGTAACGTACGCCATGTATGAAGTTACACGCTTCTTGGCGTTGCGATTTCTACGTCTAAAGAACCAAAATGCAAACGCTGCGATCAAAGCTACTCCTGCTGCCGCTGCCACAGAACCACCTGCTATGGCCGCCGTGTTTGACTTTGCTACTGAAGCAGGCGTAGAAGACGCGGAGCTCACTGGAGCAATTTTACCCAGTGCGGCTGGACTGGCAGAGTTGGAGGTTCCTGAAGCTGCTGCTGTCTGGGTTGATGACCCCCCAGTAGTGGACGGATTCGCAGGCATAGGACTGAATGAAACTCCAGTATAGACAAGTTGTAATCGCATATCCGTCGGTTGATTTGAGTAAGTAGTTACCATAGAAGCGCCCTGAGTAGCATCTCCACAGGCCCATTGCATGTAGTTTCCTGGGTATGTGTTTTGATAACAAGCTGCAGATGAAGAGCTTCCAGACATGTTAGCACTGCTTTTCCATGTCAAGCATACTCGCACTCACCAAGTCAAAATCCCATTATTGACAATCGACACACTCGGGTTCCATCCTTGCATATTCTGGTCCTGGCAAGTTGTATAGACTCCTTGCGTACACGGCCCATCCGTCGTACAACATCCTACAAGTGCATGAGCGGTATCATGGATACAACTCGATCCAGCGCCACAGGTTACTGCTTTTGACTGATCCCCTCCAACCCAACCGCAAACATCCACGCCTATCGCATCTCTCTTGAATAGCTTTGCCGGCTCGTCTGGTACTCCGGTAGGTCGCGGCGTCCACGCATGAGGGACATATGTAGCTGTTTGCTCTGCTTCCGCCCATGGAAACGCACTCGTCCCACCAAACGCAACCGCAAAAAGAAAGATCATTGACGAAGAAGGCATGGCGAAGAAAGTCGGTCGCGCCATTGAGCCAGACACCGATTAATTAATTACTCGACGAATCGAAACGAGGGTACAGAAAGAAAGAACGTATGACAACAGAAGTGTACCAAAGACATAAGCAAAATGGGCAGATGCCACTATTATTAAAGAGCTCGCTCTCGCCGTACGCTCGACCAACTGTTGTACAGTGCCGTGCCGTAGAGGCTGTGGCAGGATGCAGTTAGCTGTACTAATTGCATTCCCAACTAGGCACAGAACTTAATTTCTCAAAGTAGGAAAGGCACACTTGAAGGCTTGCCGATTGGCCGAATCGAAGAAGGATCTCAGTGACCAGGAGCAGCTAGCCACTCAGCATGCACGTCTCGTAGGGTTAGAGAGCGTGCCGTTACCTTGGGGGCCTAAGCCATGGGGTTTGGTGGGGAGGCTGAGCCTCTTTTCTACATGAATAGGAAATGCTGCATATCTGATTCTGCATCGCGATCTCTTGATCCAAGAATTCTAGAATATGAAAAGAATAACTCATGTTTCTCGCAAAATACCATGGCCTAGGAAGAAGAGGTTTCTTTCGAGCAAAACGTACGAAGGAGTCTGGTAGCGGAGTTGAGCGCAGATTTTGGCCATCCTTCGCGTGTATTAGTAGTAGCGGCCGCTAAAATTGGCCAGGGAAGGACCTGTGTAGTGCCCCGCCAGGCCTATTTTTACCCTCACACGGGCCTCTCGGGCCAGTTTACAGGGACTTCGGATCTCTTTCACCAAATTGGCCAATCCTGTAGCTCATAAATTTACGAACTACATTGCGAGATTTGCGTTTTAGACATTCAGATCAGAAGTGAGTACACGTAAGAACTAATTTGCGTTTCAATACTAGAGACTCACGTAACGTGAGTCACGTTGAGCAACTTCCGCTGATTTCAGAGTTGGAGTTGTTAATATAAGGATATAAATGGCTTCTTGATAACGGTTGGCGGTGTCTTGTTTTGGAACTGCCATATGTACGCCGTGCCCGCGCCGCGGGCCGTGAGAGGCGTTGGGCGTTCACACTCCGCAGTCTCACCTGTGCCATGAATCAGGGCATTCGCTCGCCGCTTAATTAACAGTTCGCGCCTCAAGCCACCATCGTGAGTGAGTTGGCACTGTATCAGAGTATCGGTCGGTATTGATTCTATCTGAGCCACGGAGCTCTGAGCTCTCCTTATCTTCTCATGCATGACACATGAGTGGGACTCGAAATCTCAAATTGCTTCTTGTACGGGTAATCAGTTCTCTTCCTCTTCCTCTTCTCTTCGGCTTCTCTATCTCTATACTGTTTAATGGTAAGAACTTTTATATGAGAGCTTCTAGAACATCATCACCATCAAGGGACTTACCCGGATCGCCCCCTCGCCTATCCCTCAGCATTTTGACTCGCAGCTCGCTTTCCTCCGATGTCACTCATTCCTTCATTCGGACCCTTGCATGCTCACCCCACGTGCAGTCAGCAGTTTCTATTTTAACACCGATGATGTGGGGCGCGCAAATCCTTCGATGGGATATGAATAGATTTTCATATATATTCAGCCCTGTGCCTGTGCCGTGTCAACTTGGATGAACTTATAGAACGTAAGAGAAAAGAAGAACAGAGGAGACTTTGATATCTTTAACTCCCACTGCGTATTGGTAGGCAGGACTACCAGCGCAATGCTTAAAGGGGGTTGTATAGTAGATAAAATCTCTGAGCAAAACTCTTCGATCTCTTTTTGATTAAAATCATATCTGATAGTGCCATGGCACGGTTGTTTTCACCTCAATCTGATTCATCTCTTTCTTCACAGATGCTGCTCTCGCCAAGCCTAGTCGTGCAGTACAGCGCCCCGCTCAGATCTTGCGTGATCAATATGTTGAATATGGGGCGATGACTGAAATTGTGACCCTGAGTAGCAATCATCCAACCTAAGATAGATAATGTATGTTTCTTTTCCACTAGCAGAACCTCAGGCTCATCTATACAACTTTAATACATACCTCAGGTACACATATGTACCGGCCCAACTCTCTTGCACCTTGTATACCATACCATGCACCACATATACGAATAAATCAACCCAACATCACGAGTCAAAGCAGGCCTGTCTTGCCTACTCACAACCTAAGGCTGTCCATTGCCAACCAACCCGGAAAAGGAGTAAGAAATCAATCGTCTTGATCGTGTGCGTGAATTGCATTCCATCAACACGAGACCATGCGCAAAATAACACAAAAGGCAAGTGCATCTCGAGGGGAGATTCGTGCTCCCGATGAATCGACAAGTCAGCTAGAGGCCTAACACGTTGGAAGCGCTGTCGTGAATGCTGGCTTATATTATAATAGAGGGGGTATATATACGATGGATGATATGCAGACTAGATCAGATCAGATGCAGTTATTTACTTGAAGGGCGTGGTATGCGCTCGCTCCTTCTTTTTATATGTGAGGGTAATTTATACATCACCTTACATCACGTTACATCACATAGTGTCCTCTAGATGCCGACTCCTCACTCGTTGCCAGCTCTCCTTTTCCTCCACGCCGCCATGTTTCTCGAGGCCCATGCCCCGTTCTACCCATTCCTGGCTGCCCATCTCAGCCAGACGGCTCAGAGCCCGCGCAAACTGGAAGCGCTCTTCGTCGCCGCTGAACATGTTACTACTCTTCAGCATCTTCATGTTCATTCCTAGGTCATCCATCATCATCCTCATTGTATCGTCCAAGTCGGCGCCTTCTTCTGTTTGCCCCTTTTTGTCCTCGCTATCTTGTTGCACCTTGGCTTTTATCTCTTCCCGTGAGAGGAAGAGCTGTGTTAGGGGCACGGCTGTGGTGAGGACTAGTTTAGCGCGCGCCTCGTATACGGCGTCGATGAAATAAATGAAGCGCCGCGCTAAATCTCGCGAGTTGTGTGACATTCCGGGAACATTGGTAACAATGAAGGCATCGTAAGCGCGGGTCAGCTCAATATAGTCTGCCGCGCCGGTGGCCCGTCCAATTAATTCGTCGAATGTGAACATGGCAGCTTTGCCGCTGACTTTGGGGACATGTATCTCCCTTCCCCATACTGTTTGTGTCTCGGATCGAGGCTCGTCTTGTTGTGGATCTCCTAAGAAGTGGAACCATTTCTCAGCGTGTGTCGGTGCATGCTTGTCTAATGGAGCGTGATATACGCCAGAGGGTGGGCGGGGGATTTTTCGGTAATCGGTAGGTGAGTCGAGGTTTATGACATGGAGTCGATTTTTGAGGAGGCTGATACATGGGAGGAAGGATTCTCTTTGAATACCATTGAGATAGAGCTTGTCCGGGTGTCGATTAGATGTGGTTACTAGGACTACGCCATGGGACATTAAGGCTTCGAGGAGTCTAAAAGTATTGTCAGTATGCTTGTAGCACCTACGGGAGATTTCATACCGTCTAAGAATCATAGCATCTGCTACATCCGTACATTGGAATTCGTCAAAGCAAAGAACATTTCCCTGCTCTGCGATATCTGCCGCTATGAATGGTACGCCATCAATATCATTTCCATGCTCCAATTTCATTTTGTGCAACCGTTTGTGGACATCCTGCATGAAGTTATGGAAGTGTATCCTCGTCTTTGACGCGACACTGCTAGGAAGGGTGTCATAGAACATGTCCATCAACATAGTCTTCCCGCTCCCCACATCGCCGTACAAATATAAGCCGCGGGGCAAATTCTCTGGAATATCTTGCAGTTTCTTCTCCTTTCGTGCACCTCCAAACATACGTCCAAATACCGATACGTGCTCCGGCTTGAGACTTTCGAGGGTGGGGTGGACGATTGCAGGCGCAGTGTAATTTCTGAGTTCATCGTGAAGATTCTGTAGATTCTTTATGATGCCTAAAATCCCATGAGCGTTTGCGGTTCTCTCAAGGACACCATTTCTCACCTCTTTGGTGTTCGTCGTCCCTTAATCGGCCAGATTTAACACGTTTGTTGTATTCCTGCATAGGCCCTTGATCATCGTGGGTGGCTGCGGCATATTCGTCAGCAAAGCTCCTTGGGATTGTTGGGGATATATACCATCTTGTACAGTAGCCAAACTCCTCCTCTGTCCAGCAATAAAGGCCGCTGGAAGGGCTATCTGGGGTCCCTGTGCGCCGGGAATCAATGGTTCTGAAGCAAAGCTTCGCGCTGCCGCCGCAGGCCTTCCCAAGACTCCGCTCCTCCCGCCGGTTTCCTGGCGAGATTGTATGCATATCCCTCGCGCCCCAATCCATCTCCTATTCGCATTCGAGGAACTCTGCTGAAGGGACCGTCGGAGATTGGCGGTAGCGGTGGTAGAAGCTCGAAGCTTCATAGCTAAGGATAGAAGGGCTAAGGATAGAAAGTTCGTTAAGAAGCAAAAGTTCGTCTCATCTAGGGGCGCATAATGTACACAAAAAAATTCTATGGGGAACGTGCTCGCGGAGTCTCTAATAATAATACTGGTCGTTGTGGAGAAAACAGGCCATGATGTGAAGTTGTAGTGGAGAAGCGGAACATGTCGGCGATTAAAATGCCGAGGCGGGATGCTCCCAAAGCATAACAAAGTCCAACCTATATATATGTATATGGTACTTCAAGAGTCTCAGCCGAAAAACCAAGAGGCACTAAAAGCCTTCAAAAGCGAGTTCTAATCATGCTGCGAACTATTGGACGATTCTTGCAGCAGTGGTGGCAAAGAAAATAACCCTTTACGGAGTATTTGTTTCCCACTTCGGCTAGCAATGACTGACAGCTTTCGTTATAGCAAGAATTTATATCCTTTCAGAGAACACTATATCAACTATAAGAAACTTCCTTTGGTTAAATGATTAATTTCTATATACTAGTTCTTTCAAAGTATAAGATAGATTATTGCCAGCGCTAGTGTTTACTTTCTCCTCTATCGCGTAAAACAAATTAGCGCGCTGAGACCTTCTCGCGTACTGTACCAAGTAGCCTTCTTTTACTCCCACTTAGATAAGACAAGGAGCTGGCAATCCATGGTCAATGCCCCGTAGCTTGCATACCTAGGTAGGGCCACGTGGGACATGTTTGTAAGTGATATCAGTACTGTATCATAAAGATATATAAGGTAGACCCACTTTTAATATACATACAAACTTCAATTGTCCTTGCACCTGAGGCTAACAAAAGTCTTTGCAAAGCAGCTATCTAGTAATACTGTACCTAGGTATACAATCTTATATGCATGCAACATAGTATAAAGGGGAGAAAGCATTAGAGCTACCCCCTACAGCTGCAGGCAAATTATTCATTACTCCGTAATTACTAGGTAGATTTTACTCCGTACCATATGCAAATGCCGTTTTTACTACATTTACGTACTCACAAACCAGAAAGTTCGTCCGATGTGTGGGTATCACAGGGGTGATCACTTCTTACTAGCTATTATGCATTTGGTAAGACTTGACTCTGGTTATGGTGGGTTGTATGATGATGTTAAGATCATGGTGTTGCGACCAAAGCGAAGAGGTGATGCCTCTGTCGCTTACCTAAGCTACGCTAAGTTACATGACCAGGAAGGCTCTCACCATGAGCCCCCATATCCCCGACACGATGTTACCCCACCCCCTCCCTCCCCCTATCTCATGCATCGGCGCTATAAACTTCCATTATCATGTCCAGCCAGTTCCGTAGCCTGGGAATGCAGGTCCTCGAGGAATCAATGACACCATATAGTCACCTGATTCTAAACCAAGACCTACTAGACCTTAGCATGAAATTCTTAAGTGTGGTGCAAACGAAGACATAGTTCAATCAAGTTTTCTTTACTCCGTGCTCCGTTCTATGAATTTTGACTAAGTAGCGTTTGCGGCTGTTCCGTTCTGCTATTCGATTGGTATAGAAGACGAGAAGGATTTTGAGTCTGTGCTGCGGTACAGAATCCCTAGCTGTGCCGCTGCGCAGTCCTTAAAACTCTAATTTGAGAACGTGCGTCGGGAGTCTCCGCTTTGGATGTAGATCTTGTAGTACAAGTCCTTTTATAGTTATAGTTAGTGTTACAGTATATGCATGCGAAATCCTATAGCAGGCTAAGCTAAGCCCCTTTTCAAATAGAGTGAAATCAGCGAGACAAGATAGGCTCTAAGTGTAATGATAATTCGAGTCTTTTATACCTATCACTCAGTCTCTAATACTTTTGAGGTCTCCTAAAGTTACTAAATAGAACATATCAAAAACGCAAATTTTGAGATATGATAATTTCTAAGGAGGCTGTTGTATTTTACTTCAACAGTTGAAGTTTAGATATAAGCAAATCGTTATGCTAGCTTATATAGCAGAAGATATTATTAGCCCAGTGGGGAAAGGTTTCTACTTCGCAGAGCCAGAACGCCCCACCAAGGCTTCCGAGAGAGCCACTCATATTGCTAGCGTAATCCCAACTTCGCCAGGTACCACGGATGGTAAGCATCAAACCTGGTTCCTGTGTTTCAAGTTGCACAGCTCTACCAGTCTGTACGGAGTACGGAGTACTGAGTAGCCTTTCTCCATGATGTGACCAGAGCTGTCTGCCCGTACGGCGTGCTGCCAGCGCGGCTTGCTTTGTCATTCATTAATTTTCTTGAATTTACAAACCCCAACTCTTTTCTATCTCTGATCTTATGGTATACACTTATGATACTGGAAGAACCTCAATACATCCATAACAATTCTCGCTTCCGCCCCTCCGGCCTGTTACTAGAATCATGGATCACTCATATTATCCAGATAGCAAACCTGCTACTGGAATCATAGATCATTCACGTTATCCAGATAGCGAGTGTCTACAGGTGGCAGACCCTGAGAGGCCACTGCCCGCCCTACCACAGGTTTCTGCTTCAGTGGAGAAAGAAAGTACTCATACGAATGGACCCGACAACGAGAAAGAATTCACCCCAGGAATAGTTGAATGGTATTCTCGCTCCAAGCGAGCGTCGGCGTCGACGACAAAGACCTCGACTTCGACACCCCCACAGCGACCAACTAGAGAAGTGAGGATTTGTGGTTTACGGAGACGAATTTTTTGGATAATGCTAGGCATCTCATGTCTACTCGTCATTACTACTGCTCTTGCAACTGGAATTGGTATTCTATCAGCAAAACTATCTAATCGCAATTCGTAAGTAGTTCAGGCATTCATTTCTCCGCACCAATTCTAACCCTCCTTCAACAGCGCGTCTTCAACTCGGGTTCCTGCTTCGGATGTATCTTCACCGGCAACATCTACCTCGTCGAAAGCCTCCTGGCAGACAACACTATACCAACAGTCCATATCAACCATCTCAGCCTCGCCGTCAGCTTCATCTTTATCCTCAACACCCTGTAACGCCACGAGCTCTATGTCGGCTTGCGATCAGGGCGATTGTTCTGGTATGAATGATCAGGATAGCAAGTATGGGAAGTGTACTGCGGGGAGATATAATGGCTGTGCTTGTTTGAGTCTCTGTGGGCCGGTGCTAGGTCCATGTAATAACTGTGGTGGTGTGAGCGGAACATGTCAAGATGCTCCTTTTAAAGGGTGTGGTTGTACTTATTAATGTTGTTATTTTCCAAGCTCGATGGGTTAACGGGGTTCTTCAACATGGTTTTCGCGGGGTTGTCGAGTCTTTGAGGGGTTCTCGTCTGATCAATACAATATATGTGGTTCACTCTTTTCCTCAGCATTGCATTGTGGAATTTTCTTCGAAATGGTTCGGTCTCCCCCCCACCTCCCCACAACCATTATTTACATGTTGCTTTGGCTCTTTCAGCCAGCTCCCTTGATTTAACCCGCCTTCTAAGTGAGTATCATTATCTTCATTTCCATTCTCCAAATTCTCTCTGTGTCCCTCCAGGATTCCTCGCCCTTGGTCATTGATCCCGGTCTTCGTCGGTTGCGTCCCTGGTGGTTGCTTTTCCACCCTATACAACCAATGTTCCTACATCGTACACCTTCGAGGGCACAGCAATCGCCGGTGTCTTCACCTCCCTTCATACTCATGTTTATTGATCCCTTTCACGTGATCATACGTCGATTTCAAACATTGTTCGTATCTAAGCTTCGTTCAAGGGAACTTGCTCTTAGGATTCATCACAAGACCCAATAACCCATGGGGGACCCATAGGAAATATCACATGATTTATAATACTAATGTTAATATAAGAATCAATAAAAATTAAGAATCATAAGCTTGCTAGTAACAGATGCTAGCTTATAATACAAATAAGCTTAAATTAAAAACACCTCTTAATTTTTATGAATTTTTATATTAATATTAGTATTATAGTAAATCATGTGATATTTCCTATGCGTCCCCACGGGTACCCATAGGGTGGGTTGGTTTCCCCATGGCTGGGGTCCGGGTCCAAATTTAGGAACCATGGGGACCTATGGTAAACCCTACTTGCTCCGGCACCAAATCCATCACTTCCAAGTGACATCTCGACCCAATCACCAAGAATCAATCCATACTTTCCATATCCCGAGCAAGAAAAGATGGGCCGAATAGTTGCTTTCAAAAACAATGGCATTGTATGCGGCGCAGAGGATATTGCTGGTCCCGAAATTGTGAATATTGACTGTTGAACCAAAACCTCTTTTACTTGCTGGGCTTCTCGTTTTCCGATCCCATACAGTCATACACATTCCTACACTTCATTCCATATTATAGTGCCAAGAAAACATCCACCAATTTCCCTCCCTCCATAGCACAGGTGACCACTTCGCAAAGCGGAAGGCCAGGTCGTCTTCTGTAAGCTCATTTTCTTCACAGCAGTTAATAAGCCGAAAACATTGATTCCCCTATCGATCGATACGTCGATTTTAATTGCAAGGGAACTGTTGAGCAGCTTCGTGAGTGCAATCCCGAGTAGGAGATTGTTCAGGATATCAGATTGCTACAATGATCGAGGAAAGTACTCGATTCGAGATTCTATAACGCTATGGAGAAAATTACCAATCGCCCAGTAAAGAGAAAGAAATTCGGCTTGTTGAAACGAGTTGGGAAGAAATAACTTGAAGATATTCAGCCTGTTGGTATCACAGGGGGTGATCACTTCTCACTAGCTAGTAAGACTTGATACTGGTTTTGGGTTTCATGCATGATGTCTAGAGGCTATCGTGGGTTGCAACACGAAGAGGTTATGCCTTCTTCGCTTACGTCAGCCGCGCTAAATCACATGACTAGAACGATCCGCAACCACTCCCCATTAGTCCCGACACAGACGAACGTTAGCAGACAGAAGGTGATAGGCATCAATTAGCATGAGCTCCTGATCCTGTTATATATAATTGCCACTTGCAGGAGATGTACATTCCAGGTATTTTTCCATTGCATGTAAAGCAGTTTCTATATCTTTAGCTGTATCTGCAGAGTTTCGATCCCTTTTTTCTTTACCGGGACAAGTCCGCTTAGATTCGAAGTGTTGCAGTATAAGGTGTTCGCCGTTCAAAGTCCACAGAATAGCGATATCTCGATCCGATGCAAAAGATCTACAGGTTTCACATGCGTGTTGATGACCCTGGATTTCATTATTGTGTCATCGCCAATGCCTTAATACGTTTAGTTTTTCAGGGCGAAATCTGATAATCTGTACTTGGGGGTGAGAGAGTACACTAACCTACATTAGGTAACCCGAGGTTTCTACCCTCCCTAAATGTGAAATCACGTAAAATCTCCAGCGCACGTGGGATCCCAATGGACTGAATGGCTACGCCCATACGGAAGTACCTAGTTTGGTAGGTCCCGTAAAACTGACCTGACTCACACGCCGACGGTACGGTGCGGTGCTTCTGAAGGTCCCACTAAGCCCTAGCCGCAGTGATATCATTTGCTTACCTCCGAAGTCCCTTTGTCATTTACGGTGGGGAAACCCACAATTTAACATTTTCCGGAGTATTACGGAGTGCAGTACGGAGGGGTACGGAGGGGTGGAGTAGTCTAGATTGTGATGCAATATCTTGCCTTACACAATATTTTACTAAGCAATCAGGTCGTCGGACTTAAGATCAAGTAATTCTCCAATAGTTCGGACTTGGCCCAAATAATGGTATACAAGAAGACTTAAATGCGTAGAAGCGGTGATATGCACCTAGCGCATACTACCCTCGCTGGGGTTCTCCATGCAGTTCTTCTGTAATGTCTCCACTCCTCCAGGGGAACGATAAGGTAGACATTTTTCTTTGATCATAAGCATGGCAAAATGATGGCATTGAACGAGATAAAGGTCTTCCCTGCTCAACGCTCCACAATGACATACTAGAATTACGAATGTATCCTACAAGAATTGAAAAGCTCGGGAAAGCTCGGATGGCTCGGATTTGGTGAGAGTACAACTATAACTATATCATAAACCCATGTACGATCTCCTGAAAATATTAAGTTTCTGATCTGGAATAGTATACCCCGCAAACGAACAAACAAACAAACAAACAAAACAATCTTTCAGTATTACCCAACTTTCTCTATTAAATTAGATATAATATACTGACTACTGAATAGTACTAAAGTAGTAATAATGTCACGTAACTACCATTCTCTCAGTCCTGCAACAGGAAAACTGCACAAGGAGTTCCCAGAAATTTCCAACGAAGAAGCCCTACATGCTCTTGACACCGCACACAACTGCTACGAGCAAGACTGGCGGTTCCGCCCCGTATCAGAGCGAGCACGCATCGTAGCCGGTGCAGCCAAGCTCATGCGCGCGCAAATAGACTCGCTGGCCAACCTAGCCACACTCGAAATGGGAAAGTTGATCAGCTCGTCAAAGGACGAGATCGAGCTGTCTGCTTCAATTCTAGAATACTACGCCGAGCACGCGGCCGAGTTCCTCAAGCCAACAGCCATCCCCGAACACCCAGGCGCGGTCATGCACACACAGCCCACCGGCGTCATCTTGGCCATCGAGCCGTGGAATTTCCCCTACTACCAGCTTGCGCGTGTGGCCGGGCCGCAGATAATGGCAGGGAATGTAGTAATTGTGAAAGATGCGCGCAATATACCACAGTGCACGGAGGCTTTTGCCCGCCTCTTCAGAGACGCGGGCGCGCCTGAAGGCGTCTACACCAATCTCCTCTGTAGCTTCGATGCTGTCAACACCTTTATTGACGACTTTCGAGTTCGTGGCATCACGTTGACGGGGAGCGAGACATCCGGCGCAGAGGTTGCTGAGCGGGCAGGTCGGAACCTGAAGAAGGTTGTTCTTGAACTTGGTGGCAGCGACCCATTCATTGTGCTCGAAGATGCGGATCTGGAAAAAAGCCGTGGCCGACGGCGTTTCGGGTCGATTATCGGTCATGGGACAAGAGTGTACGGCATCCAAGCGCTTTATCATTGTTGGTAAGGAACGTAGCCGTCTCTTCCAGCAAGGTATGGAGAAAGCTTTCAGCGCCCTTAAGCTTGGCGATCCAGCTGACAGCGCAACGTCTCTGGGTCCGCTGTCCTCGGAAAAGGCTGTGACGGGTCTCCTCAAACAGATTGAGACTGCGAAGGAACATGGCGCGAAGGTCGTTGCCGGGGGAAAGCGTATCGATCGTCCTGGCTTCTACCTGGAGCCTACAATCGTCACCGACATAACGCCATCAAACCCTCTGTTCCATGAAGAGACATTTGGCCCTGTAGTCTCTCTGTATACCGTCTCTACCGAAGAAGAGGCCATCAAGATCGCCAACGCGACAAAGTTTGGGCTGGGCGCGTCCGTTTACTGCAGAAATGAGACACATGCACAGGAAGTAGCCCTGAAGATCGATAGCGGAATGGTATATATTAACTCACCCGCGCATGAAAACTTTGCCCCCGAGTTGCCTTTTGGAGGGGTCAAGAACTCGGGGTTTGGGCGTGAGCTTGGAGAGCTAGGGTTTGGCGAGTTTGTGAATCGGAAATTAATTACAAGTACGCAATGAGGTATCTTAGAATAGAATAGATAATAAGATTATATTATTGTATTAGTCATTGTTGGTAACCCAGGCTCAATTACTGCAAAATTAGATGTTGGATCTGCCGTGAAGAGGCAGAAGTTATGACTGGTAGCTTAGTCATCCGCTCCAGGTCACATGACTAGAAAGTCCCACTGGCTAACCCAGACGTGGGGCTAAGCCTATTGCGGACATAAAACACTTCGTTTTAGCGTAGTTATAGCGATTTACTATGTGATTTATATGCTGCTTTTTATAGCTTCAGCTTATCAGCCGCCAATCAGCTGGCTGAAGAATTTCAGCTGATGACTGACTGACTGACTGATTGGTCCCTCTAAGCTGCTGCGAGGCTGATTATTGTTTGTTTTGCGGTATAAGATGATCAGCTTACCACCCAACTTCCACCTTACTGTTGGTTTTCACGTACACAAGTAAGCTGTTATGGTGCTATATGCTGGTTGGCTTTGCGGATATCCAGCTACATTTTGCATGATTGATATCTAGCTACCATATTGATTTTCTTTATCTGCATGCTCCATAAAAGTCGCTTCCACTGCTCTTGATTAGCAGTTATTAGCGCTATGATACCCCACAGAACCCACCTTACTGTTAAACCCCTTGCTCAGCCTTTCGAATATTGTTATTCGACCCGGTCGAAGCCTTTGAAACTTGAGGTCGGCCCATGCCGATACAAAGAACGGCTGATCCGAGCATACCAACTTGTTGGTCCTACGCCGCATCAGCCCCCCGCAAAGAAAAGCCAAGTAGCTCTCCAGCATTTCATCTTACTATATATAAGTATAAGTTTTCAAACTGCCTATAATACAACATTTTCGCTTCGTTCCTCGAACTCAACGGTACAGCACAAATCTAGTCGGTTCGCTTTTTTCTAAGACCTAATACGTTGTAACTAAAACGAAAACAAAATTCATCCTAAACACTCACCTTTCTCCGTACACTTTTCCTTAATTCCCTGAAAAGCTTTCTACCACAATATCCCCAAAGCTAAGCCATGAGCAGCCCAGTATCGAATAGCACCAATAGCTGTGCCGACAGCCAGCCATATGAATATGGTAACTACGCTAATCCCGGCAACAACACTTGCGCCTGGCGCTCCGGCAACTACTCCACCTCGGCACAATCCGCCATTTCCAACTGCTGTGGCACCGGCTACCCCATATATTCATATAGTCTTCCAAACACGCCACCGAACTGTTTTCAGGTGTGCAACATTACCAATAGCATATCAATAGAGCTACAAGCTTACGGACACACGCTTATGGATTGTTTGAACACGGCGGGAGCGGTGGATCTATATTGCTCGTGGAAAGGGCCAACACCTTCTAAGGAAAACGATGCGCGTGGATTGGGGATGGGTTGGGTTAAGGTTGGAGTGGTGGCAATGTTAGTAGGAACGGCGCTGGCTGGTTTGTAGAGTGGGTGAGAAAGAAGGGTTGAGGGTATTTGGGTGTTAAGAAATGGGAAATGGCTTGTTGTTGTGAGAATTTGTGTCGCAAGACAGATGTGTTGACGAGAATCAGAGTCTCATCTTGAGATATTGGGAAACCTTGGCCATGGAAAGTCTCGAGTCATTTTGTGAACTCAAATTACGTTTTTTCGAAATAAGTAGAATCCATTGTTTCCGTACAGCAGGAAGTGACTAGAAATCACTATCAAGAGATGCCGTCCTAGAAACAGAATCCCCTTTTTGCTGTTGGGTTAATCTTAACTAAAGACTCGTCCTAAAATACCATGGCAAATACCTAGGCTACGACTGCGTTTCTCAACTCCAACAACCTAGAGATTTCTCACGATTTAAGGAAACAGAAATATACTACATTTAGTCAACCTAGTACTACTTACTGGGAAGTGGCTCCTTAAATGGGGGCTTTAGCGTCTCGCCTTTGTACTCGATGATCTTCCTTTCCTGTTCAAATAAATCTATAATAATCAATTAGAAGAGTTTCTAGGACTCTAGAAAGGTCAAATATAAACAAATATAGATATCCTTTTCTATAGTAGCAAGCTGACAAGAATAATAACCTAAAACCGCCAAGAAGCCCCTTTTCGTAGGGCTAAGGCGCTAAGGCGGGAAGCGATAGCTAGGGCGGACGCTATTTTAGCCGTGTATCGGATCTGCGTAACGATGCTATTATCAGATTGATTCGGATCACTAATAACTAAAAGGTTATAACGAAGCTGCCCTACTAGTCCGTGGATTCAAAGGCTTGGAAAGGGCTGTCTCTTGGAATGTCGTTGCGATGAGTCCCAACATCTTTGACTGCATCATTTGCGGGTATCCAATCTACAATTACCTGACAACATCAGGCCCTGAGTATTGGCTAAGGGAGTTTCGAACAAGTAAGTATGCAGCGAGTGATCCGAAAGACTCTCTGCTAATTCAACCAGTCTATTCAAACCCATCAGGGACATTCCTGTCTGGTGTTGGTTGTCAGGAGGACCCTGAGGCAAGTACATGGATCGCACCATCTGAGCCTACAATGCGATGGGACGACGACGATTATCATTTTCCGGCGTCGGATGAGCTCCCAGTTATGCGATTACGTCCCATTAATGGCTGCCATGGTTTCATACTTCATGACGCGTGCTGGAACCTTCTGCAGAGAGCCTTTCAACCTAGCGAAATCCCTCTTGAGCGGTTGGTCGAGGTCTGCGAATCATTGCCATTCCCGCTTCGAGGAAATGGCGTCTCTTGGGGTCATGATTACGGAGGTCTCCACTTCCTCGACGATCTGAACTACTATCCCTGGGATGATCGTCTTCTAGAGGAATGCCACAACGATGAACTGCGTTTCTACGCAAAAAGCGACCCTTACAACGTTCTAGAGATCCCTACATTGCTTGCGACACGTCTAGAACACCCAATTGAACTGTCACTAAATACCCAACCTGATAACTGCTTTTCAAAGCTTCCTTGGGAGATTCTCGAGGCCATAGCCGTCAAGTTGCCTACTGATGATGCCCTGGGTCTGCGCTGCGTTTCACAAGCTTTCCTGCCACTCTTGTCTAGTATCACTTTTTGGGCGTCTAGATTTAAAGCCAGTGCTGACCGGAGCTTTGTATTTGAGATGCGGGAGAGTCGGAACGTTACGGATTGGATGAGCCTGTATCGACTTACTGGTCGTACTCATGGCCCATCTGGACTACAAAATCGAAAGAGAATCTGGGACTTGGTCAGACCACTTAAAGATATTGCCAGCCTACGCCTTGCGAACGGTATAAAAACCACAAGTTTAGCTGAAAAATTTGCCTGTCTCAGATGGAGCAAGGTGGCAGGAGATGTAATAGACGACGTAGCTTACGTCCCAAGCAACTTCAACGAAGGCTGCCGAATCTTTGGTACCCACGTCGCACATATACCTAAAGACCTTTTGAAGATTGCCTTTTCAATCAGCCGCCTTGAAAATGTCACCTATATTGCAGGTGTACGTCTGATCACTGAAAGAGGTCCTGATATATGTCTTGGGTTTATTTCTAAGGACAATGAAGTTGTTAAGGAAGTTACAGCAATAAGAGGGTTTATCCTAGCGGTGGGCTCAAGAGGTATCCATGCCATGCAAGTTGTCAGTCAAGATGCAAGCCTGTCAGAGTGGGTTGGGTGCCCAAACAAATCGCCCATAACAGAGCGCCTCGCCGACTTCAATTTTATTGCTGGCTTAGAAATGAGCTTTGATGTTAGTGTATAATCCTGTTGATTGTATATTCTTCCGCTAGTACTTACGCAACCATATAGGGATATAAATTAGTCAGTTTTGGACTTCTAGGGGAAGCATCGCCTTCTATCATACCGCCAAACGAGCAGGGATCGTCATTTGGGAAAGCAGCCTTATGGTACCCTACAGTGCCTGAGCCCAAGTTATTCCTGAACGAAGCGTCATTTACGGGTGAAAATCCATCTAGTACTGGATACCAACCAGTATTCTGGATCCATTTCGGCGGCCCTGGTGGCAGCTACCTCGAAAGCGTAACCGGTGTCTCTATCCACTACAGCAGAAAGGGTTTATACTGTCTGGAGTTCCATTACGATGCCACTTGTGACCTCGCTGGGGCATTTAGGCTTGGTCGTTGCGCATCTATCGATCTGAAGATTCGACATTTTTCCAATTGATGGCGCTAGCGGTGAAATGATTGACTCTGTAGAGGTCACCCTTGTTCGGTATAGCACAGAAAAGGCTTATAATTTCTTGAAGCATGGGAAAATAGATTCTGTCAAGGTGAGTTACTCCTCTCTTCAGAGTGTGATGTGGTGGTGTCGTTGTCTACTTGCTCACATAGTACGTCAAAGATGACGACTAATCGCCAACGATCCGTCCATGTTGGCGCCTCATCAGATGATGCTATTTCGAAACCCTTAGTGATTGGAGCTGGAACTACCCTGACAGGGCTTTATGCAACCCAGGTAGGTAAAGACCCTACCGCAAAGCTTACTTTTGCTAATAAGAGACTGGAGCATTTGGAGTATGGCCTTATTAGTTTAGGTGTAATTTCAGAGACCGTTGGAAGACGTAATTGTTAAGAGTGAGGAATTACTCATTTTTGAATCTAATATTCACCTACACTAAACTACCATCCTTATATTTGACTCGACCTCAACAAATCTTTAGGCTCAAGCAAACCCAGTGTTCTCTCACCTTTAGCACCACACTAATACCATCTGGCAACCACTTCCCCCTTATAATCATTAGTAGGAAGATGTGATGCATCCACGAACAGACATAGTGGTCATATAATACTAGCGTTGATAACTAAGCGATGTAGAGGCATAACCTCCTTCGCCTTCGTTATCCACACTTAGACTTAGACACCTAGAAATGCAAAGTGCACTAGGTGATACTAACAATTATATTATAAATCACGGGCCTAGACCAATAGGTCCCCACGGGTACCCACAGGAAAATAAAGGACCCAAGACCCGACCTATGGGTCGGGTACCCATGGGTTATTGGGTATTGTGGTGATGTCTAATAGGGAGCCATATCTCAGGAACAATAAATCAATGAAGGCGAAAATTCCTTGCGAAAGAAGGGGGGTTGTCCCTTGCGATTTAGTATCCGCCTGAATGGACTAGAGTCCCCCGACTAGACTTCACGAGTCATCTGGATTTAAAGGAATAGTCAATTTGTTGATGAATCGTGATTCATCATAGCCACCAAGGACCAGACTTGCACCTACTTCTTGCCCAGCATATGACGCTCCTACAGAGTAGCCATATGAAAGGTTTGATATCATACTCTTATTATGCATTGACCACAAAGAGCTAGGTTGTGGATCGTCAAAGTTAGAAAAGTTGCTTGATTTCGACCTAATATTCCGAATATGAAGTACTTGGTAATATATCCTAGACTCTCGTTGGAGGATTTTTAGAGCGTCGATACAACTAGCAAGACTTTGATGTCTTAATGTTACAGGTCTGCAGAGATAACTCAGGATTCTGTAAAATCAATGATGGGAAGGTAATGAATGTTTGAGGAAGCTATTTCGGGACTATTATGCTCTGTGCTTACATCGAAATTACACTAAGCCAAGGGTTTTTAAAGGTGAAGTTGAATCACGTCCGAATTTTCCGCAGTAGTCCTAATTTATTTCAAGTCATTATCTTTATCCTCTGAATTGTTCCAAGCTTCAGGAACCCGATATGCACTCCCCGTTGGAACACCCATGTACTCGCTACGTTCTCGCTTAATCTCGCTCCTGTTCCAGGGGATACCAGGGGTCTTCGCCAAAGCTCGGAAACACCTCCTTTATAACTTATATAGGCATTTATGGAATCATTAGAAACTAGACTGAGTACTTGAATTTAACCGCGAGAAAAGTGAGACACCTAGGTGATAGGCTAATTGAAAACAGCTCATAAAAATCTTTCAATTTATATAGAGCAAGCTTTCGGAAATCCGATAACTTTGACCCGAAATCCTGTCACCCCCTCTTCGCTTACCCCACCACAAAGCTACGGCAACTCACCGCGATTAGTCCCCACAAAGTTGGCAACTTTATATTAGTGACGGACGAGTTCCTAAGAGAGTAACAATGCACAAATCACCTCATCCTTGGCCATTGGCCCTATCAAAAGCTACTGACCCCAAAAGAAACAGCTCCAACCCACATCAGTCCTCGCAACCATACCAATAGAAGAAATGACAGTACTCAACAAATCCATCCTCTCCTACTAATGGTCAATCAACTCAAAACAGGCTTGCAGCAACTCAAAAGCTTGTCTACTGCTTGTGAAACAGCCCCGAATCCTTTACCGGGGTTCTGATTGGTCGGAAGGCGGGAGGATCGATGGCAAGGTATTTTTAGCGAAATCCTGACGAGATATGCAGCTCTTACACCACAAGTATGATCCTGCATGGATTGAAAAACCTCCACAACTGCAGAGTCGATCTGCGTCTCGGCCTCATGTTGAAAGCCATCCGCCCCCAGGTTACAGTGGGAGCGTGAACGAATCTGCTTATGCAACGTTCAGACGGACGCAGGCCCATCAATCTATGAGACCCCCATGCCACGCACCCATCCCCTCTCTCGTCCATCTTCACACGCGATGAAATGTACAACGAAGAATGCTTTTGAATCTCTGCCTCATTAATATCAATACCTTGATATTAGGATCATCATCATGACGACCACTCGACTCCCCGAGCTAAACAATGGCATCGTAACAGACTGGATGCCCCTCACAACACAAGCAGTCTTGTCACCCTACCCAACGAGTTGCAACAGTGCTTTCAGGTTAGAGACTATCTCGGGTAGTGTTACGAACATTGTAGCCTACGATCCGTGGTATGGCCAAGCGATCGATACGAGATATCAAGGCTGTCTGGCATCTGAACAGACGCAATGGTGGGCGCAGGAGTTGATACCGACGACGATGTTAAGTTTGGGTCCGTTTGCGTGTCCGACGCCGTATACGACAGCCACAACTAGTGCGCTTGGTTCAGGGACGACGATGGTGGCGTGTTGCCCGAGGTTTGTAGCCATCTCCTCTGTCTGCAAGTGCTGTTATCCATAAATACTTGCTTATTTTGTGGCTAGTGATTACAAGTATCAAAACCAAATACTGGCTCCTCTCAACGGGCGGCAATGTCTTTCCGCGCTGAGCAGCGGCCAAGTCATCACGGCGAAAACAGGGACCATTGGTTCGAACAATTGGACTGATACGACAGCTACTATTACCGCGACAGATGTTGGTGTATGGGGGAACCAACTGAACGGCTTTGTATTTGCGGATGCGGTAGTCACTGCTTCAGGAGAACCAAGCCAGACGAGGTCGGATTCAGTGGCTTCAACGCCAGCTATGACGGGGACACCGCGTCAGATCAACGCCGACCCATCTCGTCTCTCCTCTTCCGCTTCCGCTTCGGCCTCGTCGTCGATTCTTAGTACAACAGGTGGGAAAATTGGGATATATGTAGGAGTACCGCTTGGAGCGGTCATTCTATGCTGTTTTATCGGCATTATACTGCTCTATAGAAGAAGAGCATCAGGACTAGACAAACAATTCGCAGTATTGGAAGCAAGAGATATATCAGCGCCGATAATACCGCCAGGGCCGCCACCTCCTAGACCGCCCCCGCCGACAGAGCTCTGGAGTCCATATGGGAAGGAAACGGGCCGCAGTAGACTTGAGATGGAGACTTGGGAGAGGCCAGTGGAGATGTGGGCGGGAGGGATGAAAAACTAATCCTTGTATCTAGGATGTTGAGCGGTTGGCGGCTGGTTCTGCTTCCGCGATGCTGGTTTGGACAGTTTGGGGAGTGTATATATCTTGTATTGGTATAATCGAGACCTCTTCTTATACAGTAATCTTATACCTACCTGTATGTATTATATTCGCAGGGAAAGCTTTCGTGAGAACTTTCGTACCTTAATGTGTGGTTTATATGGTTGTTAAACAAGGTCGAGACTTAGAGAGCCCTTAGTCACAAAATTGAAAAGGAAATGCTTGGAGCACGAGTTGGAGATAATACAACTTTCGGATTTAGTACTCTTTTTTTAGCATATATTGGCCTAAATCAGCATATTCATCTTATACTATACTTATATTATATACTTAAAGCCTTAGGCTTTAGGACTTAGCTATGGCCAAGAATTTTTCCCAAGGCTGCTAGGCACAAGCTTTTAAAATCGGCGATGGGTGGACGCGATTCGGCTGATTAGGTAGGCAATCATTAGAGGGGCCAGATTCATACGATCATAACCCAGAAGAATCCTTTTAGCGAACAATAATCGCTGATTCGGATGACGAGGGACATCAGCCCGCCCCAAGGGACTTGTATTACAACTATAAACACTTTCTCAGCAAAATCGAATTTGCCAATCAAGGATTTTTTGACCCAACGGTTGCAGGACCAGAAGTCTCAAAGATACGAGGGGCCTTCGCCATTGTATCGGGGTTACACTATCCTGAATTCAAAAGGTTTTATGATCTTTTCAGGAAGGTGTTTGGACAACGATTGGCAGTTCAAAAGCCTGCAGGCTGTGGCTTTGGTGCCAAAGACAACACGGAAGGATGATAGCATCTACATCTTCGAGAGGGCCCAAGTTCCGTTTATAGTGAGACATCGTGGCTTACAACACTTCGAAGCCATTGGGCCTTGCTTCATTCATGGAAACATGGATGGGCACTATTTCAAGCACGGGAAATTGCTGTCAAGACCGACTAAGATATCACTTGTTTGAGAAATAGATCTCCCAAGTTCACCCATCAGAACTTCTCCCAAAAGGGGTAAAAGTCTTTCTTGGCAAAGGTGACGAGGTGACTCCTAATCTCCCAGTTCGACTATATCGCCAATTGACAAAGTTGATTTGGTTTATCAGTAATCAAGCACCTCGAAATTCTTCATTACGCGTTGAAGATAACTCTTTGCGTCCGCGTTAGTGATCAGAAATCGAAGATGCCTCCTCCAGGTTCAAGAAACCAGACGGTTCTAGATGCAATGGCAGAAGACATGGATGACAACACAGTAAGACTCATGTCCGAACACTCGATAACACCATAGGAAAGGACTTCCTCGTTTTAGATGGCTACGCGACCTTGAAGGCTAAATCACGGAAGCACTCAAGACCATAGCTTTGCCTCGTAAAAGAGGTTCGTTCCCATTAAATGAGCCACAAATCACGTGTAGAGAGTTGAAAGCCGTTTCAAGTCATTGGAACTTGTATGCCTGTCAAGAAGAGAACGAGGTGGAACCCAGAACCAGTTTCAAATATCATAACATCTTTTCCAGCTCGCATGATCTCACCGCGGAGTACGACGTACGGGAGTGGAAGAATAATTGGATCATTGCACAGTTACGTGGATATGAGAGTGATGATGAGATGGAAGAAAATGCCGACGAGGAATCGCAGGATGATGAACCTCAATTAAGGATTATCTAAACAAAAGTTTAGTTGCATAATGTGATTAAACAATGTCTTACCCGCATTTATTTAGCAACTTCCTTTCCCCTCTTAGATGTGGTGGATGTGACGCTTTATCAATGCGGAGTATTGAAAGCACTAGTGACAGAGCTTAATCCTTTTGTAAGACTCTATACTTCTAAGTGGCATCAATATAATGTTCAAATTTCGTTTGACGTTTCGTAATATTCTAAGTCTTAGAATAATATTATGACAGATCTGAAGATGAACTTAAGCAAGTGCTACTCGGGGATCTGAAGCGGCCTCACGCTATTGGACTATTTCCTAGTCTTCTACACTCTACACTACCTATTCCTTCTCTTTCTTGCAAAATCAGAATCTTTTATCTGCAGTCCTAATATTCCACTAACTCGTAAATAACATACCCTATTCCTTCTTCACTCTGCTGTCGACAGCAATGCATAGTAGCAGTGTGATGCGTCGAATCTATCGTGGTGTTTAACATCGACAACCTCGCTCTCCCCGGAATATCTGCACTACTCTGCACATTCTGGCAACCGATCTCCTCCATATTTATAATTCGTTCAGCGATACTGCCCAATACATCTCTATGCCAGATGCCCTCCTGCCTCGGCCCTAGGCGCAGCAGGTGTAGGGCCTGGCGTCTCAGCGATGGATCACGACAGCGTGAAGCGAGGAAGTAAAGGTTCGGTATAATTCCCATTTCGAAAGCTGGAAACAGTGATGGTTCTGGGTCTGTATAATGTTCATCGTTACTGCATAAGAGCTGAGTGGCAAGAGTAACGATCTGAGAAAAGCTTTGGTCAAATGAATCGAAGACAGTTTCATCACTGACGGGCATTGTTGCAGCTATGATGCTGCCTGTGATCTGTTGAATCTCGAGAAAAGTTGCCGCCTTCCTCTCTCTTGGAGATAGTGTCCCCATTTGCTCCTCCATGAACCTCTTGTAGGCGAATGCCCATTCTTCGAGAGGGTCGTGCTGGGATATGGAATCCTCTGAAATCTCTTGAAAGCTGTTATCCAAGCCCTGGAATTGAGACGCCAACATCCCATGGTAGAGGGAACACATGCACCCGTCTAGACTATCTCTTGCTTCTTCAAGAGAGCCGAAGACAAATGGTATTGATGGTAACTCTGGTGTGAAGGAAGGTATGACGAACTTCCACTCTTGGGGCTTAGACTGGACAAATAAGATGGTTTGCAGCATCATCCTCCCGAAAAGGCGTTGGAGCTGGACTTCAATCGAGCTGGGGGTGTTTTGGGGTGATCTTTCGCGACGATTCGAATGCCAATTGAAATACACATATATTCCACTTGACATATGACTTAAAGCTTCTTCGTTATGGCTCTGGAACATTTCATAGCAGATGAATAGCGCACAGGTGATGAGTATGACCTCCACAGAGGAGCCATCGTTTTCATCAATCTTTTTCCGCAAGTTTGATATTGCTTTGCTATGTTGTTGGATTGCGAAGGGTTTGGGAGGCGGTTTACTAGAGCCAGGAGCTGTGTCAAGTAAGGTCTCTGACAACGAAGCCAAAGCCACAATCGCATGGCGTACTGGATCCTCATGCTGGGCAACTCGAAGGACATCGAGAGTCCAGAAACTGGAGTCGAAAAATCCACCGAGGTTTGTAGCAACTTTGGTACGGAAGAAATTAAAGGCTCGGGACTCCTCGTTGGAGTGGTGTGGGGTTGAAGAGATGCGTTGTATGGATACATCGTTTGGACGCCAGAGCACCACTTTCAGGGGGTCCGGATCTCGATCGGGTGAATACTCGCACTGACGGGAACTTGCGGCATGGGGTGCACCTTGGCTGCTTCTCATCGCACTTCACTCGTCTGGATTTGCAGGTACCACAGCCGCTTCTACTCTTCGGGGCCCATTTTCGTTTAGTAGCATTGGGGTCGGACATATTTCAAAAATTAGCAACCTGGAACTAGGTCGAAGTGCGGTACCTCTTCTTCAATTTTGGCTTTTTGGATATTAAGGCGTTCTACTAGAGAATGGAATTTTTATGGGAATGGTTTTACATGCGAGTGAAGAGTATTTTTCAAGTGTTGAAAATAGACTTCCGGGTTGCTTTGCAATGAGGTTCTGCTTAGTAAGATCATCGGCGCCTGGCTTGCCTGCGCCGCCGGTCTTGGCATCCCGATAAGGAACATTTTCGTACAGAAGGATTCTTGTAACTAATGCGTCCAAGCCCACACACTTTAGTCCCGATACTTTCTGTTCCCACTGTACGTGCCGATATCATTCTTAATTCTAAGCCGCAGTGGACTTAGAACATCAGCCTCAAGAAGACTCATCACGAATTTAGAGTTCATGGTCAGCATATACGAACACCCAAATTGTCGACATAGTAGTATATTCTCTAGTGGTGAGGAGATGACGAGAAGAGCAGAGGTATACTGAATATGTATAAGAGAAATGTCAAAGAAGGTTTTGTAAACCCTCATATAGCATCATTGAGCTACAATCAATATCCTCATTAGAACTCCCTGCTGCCTTAACCATCATGCTCTTTTCCAACTCCCTCCTTGCTTGTGTATTCCTCACGATATGCACCGCTTCACCAAAGCCTCCAAATCAGATCCGGCTTCCCAAACCTGCTGGAAAATATGAAGTAGGCCTCAGCATCACCGAGCTGACTGACCACAATCGAACCCAACCGTTTGCACCAAATGGCACGCTTGTAAAGCTGATGATCTCGGTATTCTACCCCGTCACTCACAAGCACCATTCTATATCTGGGGCATACATGACCCCAGAGACTGCTTTGATCGAAGACATCACGCTCAGCGAGCAGGGCTTAGCAGCGCCGAATGGGACGTTCGGCAGAGCCGTTCTCCAGCTGGCCAGCGATCAAAACATCCAGAGCCGAAAGGACAAAAGCTCACGTGAATTTCCACTGGTGCTTTTCATGCCTGGCGAGGGCACTACTCGCCTTTTCTATAACCAAATTGCATCCACCGTAGCCAGTAGAGGTTACATCGTCGTGACCATAGACGCTCCTTACGATGTCGACGTTGTGCAATATAGCGATGGCTCGTTTGCCTACATCAACCAAACATTATGGGCGAACGACAATCCTGACCTTGCCGATGTAGCCCTCCTTGCAATTCAGACCCGCATGGCAGATGTCAGTTTTGTGCTTGACTCCCTATCCGACACGACTCTTGCACAATCACTCATCCCGAACTTGCCTGAATCCGGGTTGAATACCACACACACAGCCATGTTTGGACACTCCCTTGGCGGCTGTACAGCGTACTCCATTTTGGACGTGGAAGACCGTATCTTGGGAGGGTTGACCATGGACGGCGACCTCGATGGCCCGCCTCTACTCAACGGGACTTCCAAACCATTCATGTTCATTGGGAGCACCAACCACACGCGCGAGAATGCCGACGACGACCCCGGCTCTACGTGGTTGTCTGGATGGCCGAAACTGTTGGGGTGGAAGAAGTATGCCATGGTTGCAGACACCATGCATTACGATTTCAGCGACTACCCGATTCTGTTTGAGGCGCTTGGCATTACACCGGCTAACGGCACCAACTTTTTGTTGGGCGATCTAAAGGGAAAGCGGGCATTGGAGATCGTGACAACTTATGTGGGGGCATTTTTGGACTTTGTGCTTCTAGGGAAGGAGTCTCGGCTTTTGGACGGCCCTGTGAAACAGTTTCCAGAAGTCACTTTCGAGAATTGAAGTAGAATTCTTTGATTGTGGCATTTGATTTAGAATGGGGTTTCAGGAGAAAGAATGGCAAAGGAAAGCTTATAGCGCGTTGTTGTTATTTAGACCATGGCTCAGATAAAAGCGTGTTCTTTCTTTGCATTGAAATGCATGTATTGTAAAGTTAATTACTGATACTCTTTAGTATAAAGTAGATTATAGATCAATTCGTTTCTAGCATAAGGATAATTAGGCCGGATACTGCTTTTACGAGCATAACCATGAACCTAAACCTTACTTCAAACAACTCAAATATCCTCAAGTCGAGTCAAGTTAAGAATAAGTTAGCTTTTTTCACACTATACTCTATAACACTCCTGTATCATCCCATAACTACTTAAGTCCACTTCATTTAAGTGAAATCTATATCTACATTTTACTTTTAACTTAACTCAACCTATTTCACGCTCTGGCACTTGCTAAAGATATGGAAGAAATGCAATCTTTAATTCCAGTCTATATAGTATAAATCAGAAGATAATGACAAAGCAAGGGTATGTGTAAACTAACTTGAAAGAAAAGTGAACTCTGACTATGTCCAAACGCCTGCAAATAATAGCTAATATAACTTAGTTGAACAAGATACATATTTGAAAAGTTCAAGCTGTATACTAAGGGATGAAAGATCGCAATAGAGACAGCAAAGTTTAAAGTACTTCTTTCCTAGGAATATACTTGTACCCCTATATCCCCGTGCCCCTTTACCCAGTAACCGGATACGGAGTACGGCCATTCGATCCCTTGGGCGTAGGCTCAGGGTATACCTGGTCGCTACATTTCGCACCACAGCCCACCAGCTTGTTGATCGGGTACGTGAAGCTGAAGTCCATCTGCCCGCGCACGTAATTCTTGTTCTTGTTCAGTGTGTTTTGTTGCACGCCATTTCCTTGGCCTATGCACACACGGGCAACTAAAGTAAGGAAGATAATTGATTTAGTGGGAGTAATAGGTCGGGTGAATGGATGGAAGGGGGGGTAGGTATAGGGAG
>QGMJ01000440.1:0-27776 GCA_007821545.1 Lachnellula subtilissima
ATTGTTTATGAATAGTGTATGATTGATGAATCAATGGGGTTGGGATTGGGGTTGGGTTAAAATTTGATACCCTGGGACACAGGACAGATTGGGATGGGTTATGGGCAAACATAGCGAGGTGCGTTTATTGGAAGAAATTTTCGGTGTACTATACTGTAGTATCGATAGAGAAGCTACGATCAGTAGTTCACTGCCTCCGGATCGGGAATGGGCTAGCTCGTGCGGCCACGTGAGATGGCGTGTGTCACACCACAGAATTTTGCACAATTAGAAATGAACGAAACTTAACTTCAACTTCTTTTCATCTCAAACGGACGGCGGGTAGCTACCGACCTACTTTATGGCGCTCAATCAACAGCACTTTAAAGCCTCAGGCCTCAGGCCTCCCCTAGCATATAGGTAGGTAGACGGCTCCTGCCATACTTTCTAAAGTATGATGCAGCCACACGTGTCCCGCAAGCACCGCACATCAAACCAGATGGTTCGCGACCGTTTTCTGAGCCAGCAAACTCAAATGAGATAGATCCCTTCTCCAGCACTCTGGCTAAGGAGGACTCAGTACGCGTCTTCCTTTGGACCGTACTTTTCTCCAATCAAGACTCATGAGCCAGGATTCTTTTCTTCTACCGAGTGATGATATGTACGCTTCTATGGGGGGTCACCGAATGAATTGCAATAGTTGCGCATGCACTAACCCCGGATTTCGCGGGGATCTGGAGGTTGGGGTATGTGGGAGGCCGTGCGAGGAGGCGGTGGCATTTGGACATGTTCATGTTCTAATGTGCCTGGATGCTCTGCTCAGGTTGGCAGAGCAGAGCACACCCAGCAGACCACTGGTGGAAAATCCACTCCTCCAAACCATGGAATCCCGAGATATGGCCTTGGATTCTTTGGCGTATCGGAGTACTGTCATTTGCTGTCTATTCGTTAGATGCTAAAGTATCTCTCTAGGGTCTTATGTTCTCCAATGTTAAGTCTAGCAGCGTGAGGAGATCCGCTTTTCTCCAAAGCCAAAGAATCGTCATTCAAGGATCACGGGCTCGATAAGACCTGGACCAGTCTTGACTTTGAAGAGAAGTACCTAGGTATGCAGTAAGTTTGCTGTTCAATGTCAACTTACTCTCTTAGTAAGTTGGCCAAATTCACTTCACCATTTCTACGGATCCTATCATTTTCAGCTGAAGTGATGATTATCACGAATACAAGCAAACGTCGGCTGAGTCACACTACTATCAATTACATACAAAATGTAATCGTACACTAACTAGAGGTTGCATATACTATACCGGACACCTTCTGCGGCTCCCCCGGGTAGTCACACGTTGAAGAGCTGTAAGTCTTTAGCTTAATCCTCTCATCAGAAACTCGGGCTTCTTTCCGATTATCTCAGCTTCTAAGCTTATTCTTTTGTTAGTGCGCACGAGGCGTTGCGAACGACGCTGCAAAGCCACGTCCACCTCCAAGTACGCCCCTTTCCGGTCTAAATTCCTTCACCACTCCCCAAATTCGTCTTGACGAATCGGTACATCCGGCTACTTTTGCGCAGACCTCTAGCCATGATCGTGCCGCAACTAGATCGTTTTATGGTGACGGTTGCGGCGCAGTAAATTTTACGAATCCTTGATCTTTAGTAACTCGTTCTCTCAACTGGACTTCAAATGTCGAGACAAAGTGCAAAGGCGAATCTATTAATCCGGAATATGGGTATGTATTTATTAAACCTTCAAGCCTGGGGGGTTTTTACTTGAAATCAGACTCCATGGCCCGGTAAATAACACTATTTCGTGTTCGTGGGGGTGGAAAGAGGGGAAGCCAACCACAACGCATATTGGTGGGGAAGTGGGGCGTAGAAGCTACTACAGTATGCTCGAGGACGAAGCAACACTGTATATTTGCTGTTTTAACTCTTTTCCATACGACCGAACTGCATATTTTATTGCACCTGCTGACAGGGTGCCTTAACATATCTGTATGCAGCGCCCAGATACTGGAGATACTTCATACATGGATGAGCCTGCCTTAGCATGCAGTCATACAATACCTAGTGATTATACGCAAATCGTCGCCCCACATGGATTTTAGGGACTGTCCTGTCAAAGTTACTGTACTCCGTACTGTACGACGGATCCCGTTGTTTGTGGGGACCAACTAGGGGCGGAGTGAGTTCCTTTCCCCACCTGACGCTAACCCCGCAATAAGCTAAAAAGGCTCTGACGTGGGGGCTTTTCGAATGTCGATCATGGATATATCCATCCATGAACTCACTTGTTGGTGGCTAAATTTGCGGAGCCGTAAGAATGCATAAGCCACAGCACTGTACAGAACGGAATATTATCGGATAGTTCGGTATTGCAACTTGAAATTCGTACGGTATTTTACCTTTACTTTGTCCTTTGTGAGTCTTTTTTGCTGTTTTTGCATATGGATTTGGATTGTATATCTCCAAGCAGTCCTCCATTCCTATCGAATTTAGATGGACCATGGCATACTATAAGGAGTATCAGCTGTTGCTGCGGATATCCAGCTTTAATACTCTTGTACCTCCGTACCGCTTCGCCTCAGCTCTCAGATCTAAATTCGGACTGAGCCCCACAGTATTGTATTTGCGGGGACTTGCAGGGCACGGAGTAGTAAAAGTCCACCCAAGATGCAGAGCGGGAAAGTTTCAGTTCTAGTAAAAAACCATGCCAGCTGTAAAAATCATATTCGATATCAGAGATAAGGGCAGATGTCGGCCTATATCCATCATTGTCTCCGGATCCGCCTTCCATCGTTACATCGATTGAGTACTAGATTCACCTAATGCAGTTAGTTCTCACTCGTCTCCTTCCAAGATCCAAACTTTGTATTGGTGAGGGGTAGTAGCTACCCCCTTCCACCTTGGACGAATTGAATTCAAAACACGCATTCTTTACGCAACCCTGCAGATTTGTAATTTTTGGGAGTCCAATCGACCTCGAAAACATCCTGGTGAAGCCACCCAACAGGAATGAAGAGGATAACGACGGTGCTTTAGCCAAATTGGCTGGATTCCTTGTCGTGCGGGGTTCAAAGATCCACTCCTCCTGATGAGTTCAAAAGAAAGAGGATGCGCCTGGAAGCCGGCTGAAATTACTTTCCATCCACACTGGTTTACATTCAGTGAACAGAGAAGTTTGAAAGGAGAAATCATATATATCTTACGAACAAGGACCACAACAAGATGACTGTCCCCGATGAGGTCGATATCATAGTATGTGGTGGTGGCAGCTGTGGCTGTGTCGTTGCCGGCCGGTAAGCTATTGGCGTCTCTTCCTTTTGATGTACTCTGACCCTCCTAGGCTGGCCAATCTCGACCATAAACTACAGGTCCTGTTGATTGAGGGTGGGGAAAGCAACTTGAATAATCCATGGGTCTTTAGACCAGGAATTTGTGAGCAAAATCAATGTGCGGACGTATACGAGGGAAGCTGACAACCCCAAGACCCTCGAAATATGAAATTAGACAGCAAAACTGCTTCTTTTTACCATTCACGCCCATCAGAATGGCTAGGCGGTCGCCGTGCCAGTAAGTATAGCTTCCTTAGTCTATTGACGAACGAAGCCTGTTTTGCATTTAGGAAAATATTCAGCTGATAGTCACTAACAACTTTGCAAGTCGTTCCTTGTGCCCATATCTTGGGTGGAGGCTCATCCATCAACTTTATGATGTATACTCGAGCATCGGCATCAGATTATGATGATTTCCACGCGAAAGGATGGACTACCGAGGAACTCATTCCTCTCATGCAGAAGCACGAAACGTATCAACGTTCATGCAATAATAAGTAAGATTCAGTTGGGCGTTTGCTATGCGTGATCAAGCTGACCATCTTGAAGGGATATTCATGGATTTGAGGGACCAATCAAAGTCTCATTCGGAAATTATACGTATCCTATTATGCAAGACTTCCTCAGAGCAAGCGAATCACAAGGTATCCCAACTACCGATGATCTTCAAGACCTTGTAACTGGCCAGTAAGTTTCTGATCTTTGACTCAGCTGCTGAAGAGTGGGCCAGATTAACAACCCGTGTAGCGGTGCTGAGCAATGGTTGAAATGGATCAATCGAGATGTGAGAGCATAGTGGCATTCTTCGAATTTATCATAAGCTAACACTTCCTTAGACTGGCCGTCGAAGCGATTCAGCCCATGCTTACATCCATTCCACGAGAGCCGTCTACCAGAACTTGCACTTGCAGTGTAACACCAAGGTCGACAAAGTTATAATGGAGGACGGAGTTGCCGTCGGCGTGAGGACTGTGCCAACCAAGCCGTTGCATCCATCCGTAAGTAAAGAAAATATCATTCCAGTAACATTATTGATACTAGTCTCCGCAAGCAGCAACAGTCGCGCACTTTCAGAGCTCGCAAGCAAATCATTATTTCTGGAGGTACACTCTCATCGCCATTGATTCTTCAGCGAAGCGGTATCGGTGACCCAAAGAAGTTGAAGAAAGTTGGTGTCAAGCCTATTGTCGACCTTCCAGGCGTTGGCATGAACTTTCAAGACCATTACTTGACCTTCTCCGGTTAGTCTTATCCACGTCGATAACTTTGAACCGTCACAGTTCATTAACACCGTATAGTGTTCCGCGCCAAGCCCGATACCGAGAGTTTCGATGACTTCGCTCGAGGTGACCCTGCGGTCCAGAAGGCCGTGTTCGATGAGTGGAATATCAAGGGAACAGGTCCACTTTCTACTAACGGAATTGAGGCTGGAGTGAAGGTTCGCCCAACTGAAGAGGAGCTTAAGGAGATGGAATCGTGGCCCACACCACACTTCAGAAGCGGCTGGGACAGCTATTTCAAGAACAAGCCCGACAAGCCAGTCATGCATTATTCAGTCATCGCGGGGTAAGTGTTTTGCCTAGTTGACTTTTTAACAGTAACTAACTTTTGCAGATGGTTCGGTGATCACATGTTGATGCCAGCTGGAAAATTCTTCACCATGTTCCACTTCCTCGAATATCCCTTCTCCCGTGGTGAGACCCACATCGTTTCTGCAGACCCATATGAGGCGCCAGATTTCGATGCCGGTTTCATGAACGACGAGCGTGATATGGCTCCTATGGTATGGGGTTACATCAAGTCTAGTATGCATTTCTTACCTTTGTGTCTCCTCACCTGCTAATTCCATGATAGGAGAGACCGCTAGACGCATGGATGCATATGCCGGTGAAGTACAGAATATGGTCAGCTGCATTTGATTTCTCCTTGACTTGACGCTTTACTGACAGATTCAAGCATCCATTCTACTCGTACGATTCCCCAGCTCGTGCGAAGGATATGGACCTGGCTACTACCAATGCCTATGCCCTCCCAGGCAACCTTACTGCCAATATCCAGCACGGAAGCTGGAGTCAGCAAATCGAGCCCGGCAAAGCACCCAGGCCAAACCTTCTCAACAGCAACACCAAGAGTACCTATGACGATCTTAAGTACAGCAAGCAGGATATCGAGCAAGTCGAAGAATGGGTCAAGCGCCATGTTGAAACCACTTGGCACAGTCTTGGAGTAGGTTTCCTTTTCTCAGTTCAGACCCATGGATTTCTGCTAACTAGTATTGTCAGACATGTTCAATGGCTCCAAAGGAAGGTAACGAAATTGTCAAGCACGGCGTTCTTGATGAGCGTCTCAATGTTCACGGAGTGAAGCACTTGAAGGTCGCTGATCTGTCAATCTGCCCCGACAATGTCGGCTGCAACACTTGTAAGTCTCGCATTGTCCATTTAGACTTGTGGATTTTCTAACATTCTTATAGACTCAACTGCCTTGTTGATCGGCGAAAAGGCCGCCATGCTTACTGCAGAGGATCTTGGTTACAGCGGGAAAGATCTCGAAATGAAGGTAGGTTATACCCTTATTGTTCCACCGTTCTCGACTAATAATATATAGGTACCAAACTATCACGCTCCAGGTGAACTATCTCAAATTGCATCATCCAGGCTTTAAGTGTACATGACTGGAGGGAGGAGGGACAGGGCGCAGGGGAGCAGATGACGAGGTGCTGTACACTTTCCGTTCTTTTGGATGTAGCCATTTGACATTGGAATGCGCTTTGTATTTAGCATACACACTCCTTCAATGATGCTTCTTCTTTGGATCCTTGAATGATGATGGAAATTGTGACCCGGGCGTTCCGGAACTTCTGATTCCAGAACCCCTGAACCCCTGAAATTCTACCCACGTGATATCCCGATATTTACCAAATTGGGCTCCAAGCGAGCTTTGACCGTGCCCAATCTCCAACGTCGTCGCTGCCAGCTCACAACATCTTTAACTCTTTCCCATGATAGACAAAAAAACACCGAATGATATGCAACTAGCAATCGAATTGGACGCCCCAAAATCTGATTCCTTTTCTCCCCGCCGCGTCATCCCCCCACTATCGAAACATAAACATGCACGTCGCTCAAAGTTGCCGCCTACTTGATATTCGCCACCTTGAGACTCAGCCCTGATATTTTTAATATTTTTCGTCCAATACTACAAACTCCCAAATTCCCAAAATACCTCTTCAATCTTTTCTTGTTGCACAAAGCTGTGCGGTGTTGAAGTCGACTCATATTTGCGTTGTTTGGTGTCGAAGACCAGGCGACGACGTGTATACGTAGTCGTCGTCCTTGTCCAAGACATGGCTGACCGAGTAGGTCTTTCATTTCATATATTCTGTACCCTCTGGTCTATTTTCAAGATGTTCCTGTTCCAATTCCAAGAATCCCAATCCAATTACTTTCATAATGGCTGCCGAAGAAACCACTCCTGTTGTCACCTCACTCGCCGCGCAGCTCTCGGATGCGATCGCGGCATTTCTACATGCTTCCTTCGACGATGTAGCAAAGAACCTTGTTACTCGACTACAAGCTCCCGAGGCCAAGACGGCTCCAACGTTCGAGGTCAAAGAGATCGAGCCAAGTCCTCCTCCGCCACCGCCACCGCCAGAACCTGAACCTGAACCAGACCCAGAGCCTGAACCGCTGTTTAATGTGCCTTATGCGCGAAATCCGGACTTCGTGGGTCGATCTTCCCACCTCAGTCAGTTGTTTGGGATGTGGAAGCCGGGTCATAGAGGGCGTATTGCAGTTGCTGGTTTGGGCGGGATTGGGTAAGCTTCTTCTTTCCATATTGATCTTTGGTGTGTGAAACATGCTAACACATTTTAGTAAAACTGAATTAGTCGTTGAATTTGTATATCGAATTAAGGATGTCTCCCCAACAACACCAGTCTACTGGTTCAGACCAAACGACCTTCTTTCCAGCCCTAGCAGCCCTTCAAAATCTTCATCTGTGGTTAGCATACAGCTAGATGAATGGTTGGACCAAGCTCGTGGCATCAACTGCTTGCTGGTGGTGGACTCTGGAGATAAATTCGAAGACCTATTGCAAACAAATGTGGAGAATGGACGAGTGATGGATAAGCTCCGACTTTTTTCAGGCACTGTGATTGTGCTGTCAAGAAGTTGGCAACATGGAAGTTTGCTGGCTGGCCCTCGCGACGTATGCGAGCTTGACGACCTAGAAGTCGAGGCCTCCGTCAACCTCTTGAGCGGGAGGCTGGGAACACAAGCCCAAGCTTCGCCTACCGAGCTTCAAGAGGTGGTTGAGCTGATGACCAACTTACCAAGGGCTATCCTTCAAGTTGCAGCTCTCATCAATGGAACCGGAATGACCATTTCTCAATTTCTTCATCTTTACCAGCAAGGCGATGCGATGAAATTGCGCCTCTTTGGCAGACTGGACCCTGTTTCACAACCAGATCATACCTTCTCAATTGTTGGAAAAGGTGTCATCGACGTCAAAGCTTTCAGAAATGAATTCTCCACTGCAAGCCGAATCTTGTATAAGATGTACTTCCTTGGTGGTACCTCGGTACCACACGATGTCTTCTCATCGTCTGATCAACTAGAGATGATCATCACAATGAATCTCCTGAGAGGTCACTTTGTACTAGTCGAGAACCCCGTCAATACGTATACCATTCATCCTCTGGTATTCCTTGCAATTCGCCAAATCATCGAAAGTGAGCGACCTGAGACAGATGAAGAGGCTGTTAAACAGGAACATATATGGTTTGAGGAAGTTGTTATGGCTTTCTCAAAGTTTTATCCGGATGCGAGCAATGAAAAACGAGATTGGTGGAGAAGCTGTTTTTCTCTCCTGCTAGGCGGCTATGACTTGAATAGCGACTCTCTACGAATATCTGTCTCCAAAATTCATCAGAAAGAATCCGCATATCTCCAACGCAAAGGAAGATACACAGACGCTCTGAAGATGGCGTTGCTTGCCAAAAATGCTCTCCCAGATCCTGTCCCTCAAGAACATCTTAGTGTTCTTCAGGATCAAGTCTTGCTGCTTGAACTTCTCGGGAAGTATCGAGAAGTTCAGACTTCGCTTCAAAACTACCCTCCAGATGAGCAACAATCGACAATTCTTTGGAAGAAGAGAATGCAGGCGAGATTAGAACAAGCGGAAGGTGCAAATCAGTATGACTCTGCTGTCGATATTTTTCGCCAAGTCAAAATCTCGAGGGAGACTGCTGCGAATAACTCTATGCAGGACATGTTTCAGTCCATAGACGATTTTGGATGTGCTCTAATGCTCAAGGGGAAATATCACGATGCATCCATCGAGTGCCGGAAGGCTCTTTCTGAAAGAACTACTCTTTTAGGTACTTCTCACGTCGATACACTTACTAGTCTTCATCATTTCGCTTCGATTTTGAAATGCGATGGAAAATATGAAGAGGCGCTTCGATACATTCAGGAAGCAATTCGTGGCAGAGAAGTGGTTCTTGGTACAGATCACCCCGAAACTTTGCAGAGCAGAATTGTCAAAGCTCGAATCCTGCTTTACGTGGCTGTGGCGATGTCAGACTACGACCAGGCAGAGACTTTGCTTGTCGACTCCGCAAATCGCCTTAGTGGCATTCTGTCAGATTCACATCCCCTTCTTCTTGCATGCAGGAGCGATCGAGCCCAAATTATGCTGGCGCGCGGAAAGTATGAGGCTTCGGAACAGATGAACAGAGCTACTTTGTCTGCCAGGGAGAAGGGTCCATGGGCGGAGTCTTCTAGCCATCCAGATACATTGGCAAGCATACATTCGCTTGCCGAAGTCTTACGATGCAAGGAAGGCTGCCGCGCTGCTGATGCATTGAGCGAGCGAGCTCTAGTTGAAAGAACGGACGTATTGACGAATGGGACTCTCACTGGCAGCGACTTCCACCCAGATCAGCTCACTAGTCTTCATCATCGAGCAATTGTTCTTTCTGGCCTTGGCCAGCATCAAGCTGCGTTGCAAAAGATCGACTTTGCCCTTACTGGGAGAAGGAAGGTTTTGGGAAATGACCACCCAGATGTCTTTCTAAGCATGACGTGGAAAGGAGAAATAATGCGATCGCAACTCACAACATACCAGACTCAACGAGCTCAGACTCTTGATTCTATAGAGGCGCTCCACAAACAAGCGCTCGAGGGGTTGGCTTGGATTCTGGGCCCAGAGCATCAAAATACCTTGCTATGTATGACCAACCTCGCGCTTGCAAAACACGAGCGTGGCACATCAGGCTTTATCGAAGCAGAGTCACTGTATCGTCAAGTCTACCGCGCGTATCAGCGGAACTTGGGCGAATTACATCCTGAGACGCTGAAGAGCAAGTCACGTCTGGCGGAGGCGTCGCGGGCTCTGAGTCCAAGTGCACACCAGGAGTCGAAGAAGATGTGGAGAGAAGCATGTGCAGGATTTTCGAAGATCTTCGGTATTGATGCTTATCTTACCGTGGCTGCTTATAAAGGGTATGAGAAGTTTTTTGAAGACGTATCCGGAGCCGTGAGGCTCGGGCGATCGGGTGGGGTGAGGAAGGGATGGCATTGAAGACGACCGACTACTTACAGTACATGAATTATGATGAATGAGGAGGATTTTTATGTTAAATATGTATAGAAATAGATAATGATTACGAATGATGACTAGATCTTTTAAAAGATGAGAGTAACAATGCGATATTCGCCTCGGTGGGAAATCTACTGGCTTCCAAGAATCCACCACATAAATTATGCCTAATGCCGAGTATCTAAACATCGTAACACAGCGTGCAATCTAAAGTAGATCAAACAACAAATTCTCCAGTTTGTGCCGCGTAGATGCATGGTTGAATGAATGATACCCCCCAAAAAAAGAAATTAGTTCGGGCTAATGTGTAGCCCTGGCCCGGTTGCCAGCGAACACACATGCACGAGCACTGACTGACTTCACTTGGACCTAACAGATAGCCACATCACATCGGGATGTATGTACAGTATGCACTGTGTATGTCGGCAGCGGCCAATCAAGCATCTCAAGGCTGCGTGCGGCATCTTTCCCGGGATCCATAATTTGCCTCACTCAACACTGTCGCTCCCTTCCTAGGCCTACTTGTATACGTAGGAGTATCGTTCCTCGAACGTGATAAAACAAGCGGCCCATAAATCTCTGAAATACCCGCAGACACTCTCCGCAATGTCAACGCACTACCTCGACACTTTTTTTTTTAGTCATAAAGGTAGACGAGGTATAAGCATATGCGTATATATATGCGTCTCCCCATGTCACCCGCACCACTTCGCGATTTAGCAAGTACAAGGCTCCAAAACCCCAAACCTACAGCAAGCCCAACAGCACTGCCAAATGTAAACAAGGGCACGACTCTTGGGAATGGATCAGGGACTGGAAGTAGAACTGGGACTGGAAATGCGAGGGGTGAGAATGGCGCGGAATCATCATTGCAATTGCAAGCAACGATTGTACTGCAAATGGGGGTAGAGGCACCGAGACTACGCGTCCAAGCAAAAGCAGAAGCAGCAGTGCCAGCACGAGACGTAACGCTCTCCATAACACGCGCAACAACGACATACACAACGATCATCCAACTCGGGGATTCCTTCCCCACCCCCTCCACCACCCTCTTCTACCCCCCCTCCACATCCACATCTCCTCCCAAAAGCACGGTCCAACACCCGGGAATCCCCACCAGCGACATCGTCGGCATAATCGTGGGCGTCATATGCGGCTTCGGACTGATTATCTTGGCGTTCTATGTGTATTTGCTGCGGGCGCGACAGTATCGCAAGGGAAAGAAGCGGAAAAGGAGTCGTAGGGGTAGTATGAGTACGGCAACTACGAGGAGTAGGAGTACGGGAGCGCCGCCGCCGCCGCCACCGCCGCCGCCTGCTGAGGAAGTTCCGCCGGGTGATGAGGATGGGGGGCCGTTTCCACCTGCTAATTGAATGGTTAGTGAGAATTGAGGATGCGGGGGGGCGAGGGTAAAGTATGTGCAATTTGGAAGTGTGGCGTGAATGATGATAGGCGAGAGAATTGTTTCGTAGGTTTAGCTTGAAAGTGTTTAGATTTATAGGGAAGTTGAGAGACTTATCTTGAAGTGTGAGTTGATGAATTGTATGCAATTTTCATATATTAACTGGTAAAAGGTACAATTCTCCACTCTTATTTTGCTGATTATGGCAAAAGAAAGGGTTGGGAAAATAGTCGCTGAAATGCAAAAATATTCCCTAGCATTTAATGAGGTGATGATTCCTGGGATATCAGTTAATATGGTACGGACAGCTCTTGCATTTTCAACTAGAGAGCTTGGAATGCTGTGACTGAAGCTCTTATATTGATGAAGTCGTCTATCGGCTCCTCCATGAATATAGTAGCCCGAGAAGTGCTCTATCTAAGTTTCTTGCTATACGCCACAAAGACGATATCCCATATTTTTTTTTTTTGGACTCGTCAGAAGTCCAGTATCTGAACTTCAGATACCAGACTCAGAGAACGGGCCTCAACATACATGAGACTGGTTCATAAGCTCTATTCCTGTTGCGTAATGCTCAAAACTCCGAAAGGGTTGATTCTTAGAACCATTAACGTCATCTGTCCCCTGAAATCAAGGGAAATCTTCACCACGCGCTGCCTTGTTAATCTTCTTGTTGGTTCTGACCCATCTCAAATCTGTCAGTTTGTTAGTATACGTGTTTGCTACTCAGAAAGAACCTCGGAGTTTGTCGTGGAAGCGGTACCCAGCCCGTGGGAAACGGTCCAAGAGCTCTGTTCCCAGCTCCAAGATTACATATAGAATATAAGATTGATGTGAAATTCGAACGTACCATTCCAGGGCTTATCCAGAATATGTCTCTTTCCACTCTGGACGCTATCTTTTGGCAGATCGTATCTCTTTCCAGTCTGGACGTAAGGCACGATCCCACTCTGCCAGCTCTCTGTTCCAGGCTCCAGTAAGCTCTCAACCAGGCTTCCAGGAATCACCACGCCACATTCAAAGTTGTTCAGCTTGACAAGTTTCGTCTTGCAGGTCGCATCGCTGATTGTTCTTTCGTCGTTCTCGAGCGCACCCCATGCAGATTGGGAGAAATTGGCAGAACCCACATAGACGTAATAGGGATGAGCATTTTCGTCTCGAGGATTGTATGCTAGGATGAGTTTCTGGTGAAATAGCCGTCCAGTATCTTTCGATTGATAGTGGTGGAAAATACTCTTGATTTCAATTGGCACGTCATCCCATGGGCGAGTATGGCATCCAATGTTGCTTGCAGCGTCCTGCGCAGACTGGTGCGCCTCAATGACATCTTTGATACTAGGATAGAACAGTTTCAAGTCTGGGACGGCACAGTCCTCACTAGCGACTTCAATCAATTCTTTTCCTAGAGCACAATCATTGAAGTTATTAAGCCACTTAGCAGATAAGTTACCGATGCTTGCTGCGCATACTTCGAGCCTCAACTTCCCACTCTTCTTTTCAGGCATTTTCAGGTCGAGATCTCTGATAATGCGTCTAAGACGAAGTAGGCCATGATTTTCTGCTTTGGGACCAGAACAGACAGCGGGAACAGAAGTGACGAGATGCACCTTGACTGCGGAATAGTCATACATTCCTCGGATGGAGTCAAGAAAGACATCTGGGGTACTGAGGGCTTGCAGATGTGCTAAAAGACCTGCCTCGAAGGGAGCTGGCTCAGAAGCGGCTCGCGATGAAAGTTTTGGCAGATCGTGAATATACCAGTGGTTGTCACCTAGAACCGTATCGATATTCATCATATTGCAAGAGGTGATAATGATTCTTAGGAAACCAGTATATACGAGAACTAGTATCTTGGAGTGTGAAGAGCCGACAGACCACGCGTAGAATGCATGATAGTTATTCCCGTACTTCTGGCTATAGAGATCTCGGAGATTAGGGGTGATGCTTTGCAACTGTTTTTTCGATACCGAGTTATTGACGAAGGATATGCCGACCTCGGAGCATGCTTCTTGGACCATAGGATCTATAAGCATCCAAGAGTCAGTTATTATCAATGAGGATTATTTTGGGGGTGTTGGAGTAGTTGGAGTAGACGAAGTTTATGTGTACTTATTGCGTAAACCTAAAGAGCGAAGACAATCTGTGGGGAGTGGAAATATACAACATAAGAGCCAATGTTCTTACCCTGGTTTGCGTCTCGTCCAATGTAAATCTACCAAGTCAATGTCAGTCATCGCGTTCCCTGGTGGTATACATGGCACACTTACAGGTACAGCATTAGAAGAATGCGAAAGAGGAAGATGGTCATACAGCTCATTCCCGCCGATGTAGAAGGAGAATATACAGGCTGAGATGAGATGCTTCGCGTGAATCAGGTCTGTCAGATTGACGCAATTCTTGGTGTTTCCCCTACCTGGCGTGCGAGTGATGCGAAGTGCGCCATTTGGATAGGTAATGGTGAGCTTTGATGGAGCAGCTGAAGAGGCCGGGGGGAAGCTATCGGATGCCTATCAGCTTTGGTAAGGGGAAATGTCGTCCAAGGAAAACTCACGTGGTGGTTTTGCGAGAGGGGCTGGGCTCGAAGAGCTGTAGTTGGTCCAGGACGCGTTTATGGGAGTCCATCCGGAGTATGAGCGCTTCATACTGTGTTCTAGCTCCTCTTCCGCCTTCCGCTTCATTTTCGCCGTCCTCTCTCGGAGCTGATTTTCAAAGGGTGTATGAGACATTGTACCATTCTCCATCTTGGAGAGTTGAATGGCTTCCTGGAGTTCTCGATCGTATTCAGCTTGATCTGCTTGTTCCGAGCGGGAGGCCGCCAGCGCTCGTCTTGAATCAAAGTCAGTCGATTGCTTGAAGGTAGGTTGCATGTGTATCTTACAGCAGGTCTTTATCGATATCCATAGCTACTGCGTTGCTTGGTGGGGAGAAATTGGATAGAAGTAGTCGGACAAAGAGTTGCCTTGAGTAGCATCGACATGGCGGCGTTTCGTCAACTTCGCGGTGAATGAATGGTCAACTCTACAGTCCAGCTTCCTGTGAATCGTCGAATGTTTATGCATCTGTAATATGAGATACATTATGTAGTTGCATTGACTGTTTCTTCGATCTTGAGTTTCCATCTGGTCCATTCTGTTATACTCAAACGTTGACCCTTTGTTCTTTTACATGTAGTGAAATAAGTGATATTATTCCAGTCGATGCAGCAGGTGCTCAGCGGGATCCAAGAAAGGGGCAGGGTCGAGGAAGTTCTCGGAGGAACCCGCCTTGGGCAAAGGAGTAGCCTGCTGAGCCTCCTGCTCGGCCTGCTCCTTCTCTCCCGTTTTTTTCCTCTTCACGCTCTTTCCGCTTCAACTCCTCAGAGGCATCCAACTCATCTAAGAAGTTAAGACCCGCGAGGATCATTTTCTTCTCCCGCTCAACGAGAGCACCCTTTGGCTTGTTTCAACAGAAGATTTTCGCCATCGCCTACTCCACCTGAGCATCGAGATGCTCTTGCTGTCTCGCGATAGACGACCGGTCCGAAAGAGAAGGCATTCGATCCCTCTCACGATAATCGCACGTGAGGGCTCTGTCGAGGTATCACGGGTTGCTATACTTGGAAGTATAGCTCGCTACTAAGTATAAGACAATAAGCGTATATTATTGAGAATACTATTTGAGTTGAGCACGAAGATCCTATCTAATGGGGTGACGACCCAGTCTTTTATAGAGCCTTCGTCCTCAATGGACCGCGAGGACCGCGTGGGAAGCTGGTCGGTCCAGTCAAGTCACTCCTTAGTCACGTGATCTAACATCCCGAGTATCCGTGCACGAGGCGGGCGGGTACTTTTCAAAATGCTTGGCGAAGCTTTTGTCCCTAACAATTATTTGCTAAGGATGCATGATTGGCTGGCTGATTGGTACGTTCGATCTCGTAAGATTACATCCATGGCGGCGCTTGCTCTACTGTATCTGAAACATGGAGTTAAAAATAAGGAAAACATCCCGCATCCATCAATCAACCACTTTTATCATCCCCTGAATTCCTCTGCGGAGTATACTATACTATGTGCTGGCTTGATTTCAAGAGATATTAGTCCAGTACGAAGTAGTGCTTCCAAGCTCCCTCTCCTTCTTCCTCTCTGGAAGGATGGGATGGCACGCATGCCTTCTCATGGGGGAGAGAAATCATTACATACCTACCCAAGGAGGTATGATTCGTTTCGAAACAAACACGGAAGTTGATGAAATCCTGCGGAGGTTCCAGAACTTACTTTTCGTCCCCGCATTTTCCCCCAAGTAATTTACATCGACCGAAGCGGAAGACCTCATTACTCGCGGAGCCTTGAAAGTTGAAACACACATTTCCAGCCCTTGTGCGCTTATGTGAATCAACATGAGATTACAACGCCGCTGATTTTATGAGTGGGGCGACCCTCGCATTATTGCTACTTATTAAGCTCTATCCTGCTGTCTTTACCTTCTTTGTTACAGACTCCTCTTCGTTTCGTTTGGTTTTTTATCACCACTTACTGTCCTTTTCGACCAGGGCTAGGCCCACTTACTACAGTACATTCAACTGCATCCACGTCCTGATCCACTATCAGACTATCTTTCAGCAATAATGAAGTACCTCACCACCAACTACTTTCTTGCCGCGGCAACCCTTTGCCGTATTTCTTCTACAACAGCGCTTGGCCGCAATTTCGACCATTATGGTCATCATCATTACCACGCAAGTCCCTCAGCCTCGGACTCAGACAGCGCAATCAGCACGCCTTCATCTTCCTCCACTATCTTGCAAGCTTCCACGTCCTCTTCGGTCTCTGACACTGCTCCGACGTCTACTGAGCTGGTAGTTAGCTCCGTTGTAACGGTAGCCGATGTAGCTACCGCTACAAGCAGTAGCGCCTCGACTTCATCGACGAATAGCCTTACCCCCAATGGCGTCAAAGCTGGTCTTTCAGGCTATGTTGGGGTTCAGAATAAGGCAGGATTCAGCCTTCTCGCTGAGCATATTAGCTGGTACTCTGATTACTCACCATCGACTCCTGACAGTGGCACTGTCCAAGGCATCCCAATGGTGAGTACAACTTACGCTTCCGTATTATAACTTACTTCTGACACAACTTCAAGCTCTGGGGTATATCATCATCGTGCACCGCAGGTAACTCGCGGTTATCCGCCTTCCAAACTTCTGTAGGAACGACCAAACCCAAATTCATGTTCGGATTTTATGAGCCGGACTACGGCTGCCCCTCTAGCAGTAACATCGCCCCCGCAGATGCAACAGTTGCATGGAACACATACATCGCCCCCCTTGCAGCTGACACAATCCTCGGCTCACCAAGCATGGCCACACAAAAAGACGAAAAGTGGCTGACGCCTTTCAGCGTGAACAGCGATACTGGCGCTTCCCTACTCGATGCGCCTTGGAACGTTACGAGCATCCACATCAACAAGCTCAACCTCACAGGCGTCCAGGCTGACGTCGAATACTATGTTTCCAAGTATAAAAAGCCGGTCTGGGTATCGGAATTCGCATGTGTCGACGATACCAAGGGATTCGCTCGTGCACGGACCAGACTGCCATCAATGATTTCCTCACGTCGGTGGTGCCATGGCTCCAGGCAAACGAGAGTGTAGTCGCGTACGGACCTAGTAATGGTGAGGGGCTGGGGACTGTCTGGCCTCTGCTCGACAGTACGACTGGTAACTTGACGGCGACGGGTACTACTTATTTGAACATCTTACAAGGTTTAAAAAAGAGTGTAACGGCCAGTAATAACGCCAAAGGAACATCTTGAGTTGTATGATTTTGCACCTTCTATTCACTTCTTCAATCATCCTTGATGGAATTTTCAAATATAGATTTTTACCAAATATCATAGTAGCCACGGCGTATTTTTCCATCTGCTTTCCCACTGGGCTTTTGGCTTCCAGCCACAAGCACAAATACCCCTGAGCGTAAGCGAGCTGCCCCACTATTGAACCTTAAACCGGCTGGGTCAGTGCGCTCAAAATAGATACCCTCCCCTGCTGTAAATCCTTCAAATCCTTCCTTGTCCCCTTATATTTCCTTTTTATTTTCTCAACCGTCTCCACAATATCGTCCAAAGTTAGTTTTAGTTGCAACAGTTAGCGTTCATTGATATGCAACTCGCGAACTGTTCCTCACATCTAAAATTAGCTCCTAAAATCTACGCCTAATGAAGCGATCCACTTTTACCCCAGGGCATATTGCTAAGTATGGGGGCATGCAATCACTAGGTAATTGCCCCTTGCTTCGCTTAACCATAACGAAAGTTGCACTGACACGAGATATCAAATTTTTCGCTCATCATCGATAATTGGTTCATTTCATATTAAATCTTAAGTCTTCATCCCCTGTTCTACATACCAGACATTCATTCATTCCTTCCATTTACGTCCTATACGAATCGAAGACTATTTAGGACCGCGCTAGCCTAATGCTAGGGCGGTCTGTAGTTATGTTTACAAAGTGGATCATCCCTCCTGTCTCTACTCCCCTGTGTAACAATTCGGCAGAAGATACAGGCGGGAAGAATCGAATTAATAGTGAAACATGCTTTGTTGGCCTTGACAAATTCAAGTAAAGCCTTCTCTGCCTGGTCTTTGGGGGCTTTGTAACCTAGGAAAGCCTGTTAGGGACGGTAGGGAGGTGGTGCCCAAGCAGCTTTGACAGCATCGTCAGCCTAGCAGAGGGATTTGGAGTCAGTTTTGACTCTTAGAGATACGCTTAGAGTACATGGGAGTATAGTTAGGTTTTCGGTGTCCAAGTTATCTTAAATCGTCGAGGAGCTCGAAATGTCAAGAGAGCTGAAGCCTGTCACAACTCTCCTGCTTTACCCTAAAGGAAAGTGTGTACGTATACCCAGAAATTGAGACTTACCCAAGTATTGCGGTCTTGCTTATAAGGCTTGCCAGGACTAAATACCATGGATATAGTTCCCGTGTAAACAATAGGCTTTACACGCGCGGTGCGGCGAGTGCCGATTTCGCAACACCTGTCACATAAGCAATAGTTTGGGGCACGAGATCGTTAGGATCAACTGGGCCGTAAGTAGGTGTGTTCGTCAGAAGGATAGAATTGACGCCCTTAACCACATCATAGAAAACGCTAGGGGTAGGGATATCTGTAATTGCGATGGACGAGTAGTTGGTGTTGCTGAAAAGCTTGTCGAGTACGGCGATGCTGGCTGGCTTGCGCACCGATCGATGACTTTGAAGCCTAGTGCTAGGTCTTGAAAATCCATCCACACTTGAAATTTTACACACATATTGACTTGCGAATAGATGATTCTGCAAACCTTAAGACTTGGAGCTCGTTGAAGAAAACAATAGTAGGGGAAAATTTTGGTGTGTACATAGAGCCCCAGTGTACATATTCTCTCCGTTGTGGTCTATAATGAAATGGGCAATAGCTGACATCCCGAACCTGATGCCTTGACTTTCACAGTCTGTCTGGCTTGATGGTCCTCCGCTTCATAGCTGGCTGATTCGGTAAGAATGCCTTCCCCGCCAGATTCTTATGTATTTGCTGTGTACATGTATATATTACAATAAAACTCAGGCGGCCCGTGTTTATCGGCAGGTCCTGGGTCACTTGCCGATATGCTTAGCTACGATAAGATGCCATACATCTTAGCCATTTGGTCGGCATCTGGTGAGCAGCTCTTTTAGAATGCAGGATCTAGATCTACTAACGTCCACAGCAAAACTCGCTCTCGCAGTCGGACCGTTCACGGTCGCGTATGCAAAAAAAAGCGAAAGATTGGCAATGGAGCATGTGGGAGCTCCTCTGGCTCTCTTCATTCATATTCGTGCTCCTCTTCTTCCTTCTTTCCGAAATTCCGCTGACAACATCCTCCTCCGCCGAGCAGCTCGCCTGCGAGCTGTCACCGGAAACCAAGACTACAAGTCTCAGTCCGAAATCAAGCAAGCCGATATGTCAGCTGGATAGATAACTTTCGATACCCTCGTCAAGCCTTGGGAGATGAATTTCCTTGACCCTGCCATTTTGTTCTCCACCGTTTATGTTGCGCTCTGCTACGCTGTTTTCCACTCGTTGTTCGAGGCTTTCCCACAGGTTTTCCTGATTATGTACGGTTTCGATGCTCCACAGGCTGGGCTTACCCTTATCTCCACTGTGATCGGGCTTATACTTGCACATCCCGTTCAACTACTCCACTTCTACTTTGTTGCTGCTCCTTCATTTGTGAAGAACGGGCGGCCGGCACGAAAATTTTAGTTGAAGCTTTCCCTCATTGTCACAGCGCTCATCCCAATCGGCCTCTTTATTTTTGGTAAGTTTGATCAAACTCCAAATATATCAACCGTCTGCTAAGTACCCATTGTGGACTTCGAACCCTGATATCTATTGGCTTGTTCCTCTGGTCGACGTAGTATTGAACCAGGCTGGAAGCTATTAAGTTATGAATTCCCAATTCGCTTATTTTACCAACATCTACCCGAATTATGCCGCGTCACTCTTTGCTGCAAATGCAGCGGCACGTAGTTTCCTTGCAGATGGGGCTTTCTTGTTCACTCGCCCGTTATTCAAATCGCTCGATGTTAATGGAGGGGTGAGCTTGTCGGCAGGTGTGATGTGTGTTTGCTCGGTTCATTTGTTTGGTCTATATCGCTATAGCCCAGTATTGAGAGCCAAGAGTAGGTTTGTTGGTAATTGAGGACGCAGCAATGTTGGGAAAAAAGTCCGGGGTAACCTACCAGGTTCTTCATTATTCATAGGTCTCATGACTCATTGATGAATACACATTAGACCCTCAATCATGCGTGCACAAGGGATTTTGTTTTGAAAGAAATTCACAAAGTGGAGACATTCAAGGCCGTTTCACTATCATTCAGCGAGCGAATTGCTGTTAAATCACAAAACTATACTCAGTCACCATTATAAAATGGAAGTTACGAGAGTCAAAAAAAATGAAACCCATTTTCAGAGCGATTTAGTAAGGTTCAACGATATATATATATATTCTCAAAACATAGTCTAGGTAACCCTTACCTCGAGCTCAAGTACTGTCCTCACGCCAGCTACATCTTTCCTGCTCCTTTCCCCCCTCACAACCCTCGTGAGATGCGTCCTTGAAGAGTTTCGTAACATTGCTAAAGGATATGGTGAGGCTCCTCTGCGGTCGTTGCGGTCGGAGTCGCATCTTTAGCCTTACATCTGTCGCATTTTACGCGCCCAATGATCTTCGTGGCCGTTACATTGTCGCATTTTCCGGGGTCTGAACCAGCTTTTTGAGCCTGTTCGCAGGGGCTGGAACTATAGAGAACTCTATGACGGCATGTGTAGTGTAACGTTACTTCTGTGCACATTTCGGAAGATCGTAGAGGTGGTTCTGTTTGGAGTGTCTAGTCTTGATATTTTTTCGAGTTGGGTGTATTGTAATGAGGAAGGGAGAAGCTAACATGCACGCACAGCGGCAAGTTTTATACTTCTAGAGTGCTCTTCTTGTTCCTTATAATCATCCATTTCCCGGAATCATTTATCTTTCCTATGATTGCAATTTTTCACTTCCGAGTATGAAATTCAAGATCTCACCAATCACCAAGTCCAATAAAAAAACGACCCAGTTCATGTATCGCTTGTCACAAACGAGAGAATAATATGTCATGTCCATCCTTGAAAAATAACCTTTGACTGGAGAACCGGGGGGAAGCCTTTTTAAGCAGGCAGGTAAATAAATACCCCTGAGCGTAAGCGAGCTTCATTCTCATCCACAAGCCTCAGTTAAGATTGATGCTTCAACAAGCTCGGCGGGTAGAAAAAGCGGGATTAAATACGAATTTGTGACGACGAATAATGTAATTTTAGCAAAAAATGCAAATTACATTTAACGATACATTACCAAAAATGGACCCAGAAAATCCAAATTATTGACCTACCTAGGTAGTTTTTGTGAAGGTTATGGGCCCTGCCCAACCCCTCAATTAGCGCGTGAGCAATCTTTCACCGCCCCGCACCGTCAACGCCCGATACCGGTCGCCGTCATTATTTTGCCAGTCATAAAAATTTCCCCTTCCTGTATTTGCAAAAGGAATATAACCTCACAAATCACATAGTCTATAGATGAATATGTCCCAATTACCAGATCCCACCATCGACCTCGACTGGTCTGGATACGATGGCTCCATTCAATGGCATTTCAGCGAGAACGCAAAGAAGTATCCCGATCGAACATGCGTGGTGGAGACCAAGTCCTCAGAAGGCCCCGAGAGGAGTTTCACCTACAAACAAATCTACGAAGCCTCAAATGTCTTAGCACACTATCTCAGCGACGCAGGAATCACCAATGGCGATGTTGTTATGATTTGGGCGCATCGCTCCGTCGACTTGGTTATTAGTATTATGGGCACACTGGTACGGAACCTGCTTCTGCTTCTACTTCTGCTTCTGCTTCCCATTTTCCGAGTAATCCAAACACTGAACATTTTCTCTGATACCTAGGCTTCCGGTTCTACGTTCAGTGTTCTAGATCCAGCATATCCTCCAGCCAGACAGACGATTTACCTCGAGGTCGCCCAACCCCGCGCATTAGTCAATATTGCACGAGCAACGGATGAGTCAGGGCAATTGGCCACAACAGTCCGGACTTACATCGACGAAGAGCTTCATTTGAAGGCAGAAGTACCGTCGCTACGTCTTGGTGATGATGGGATACTGTCGGGGAGCGCAACGGGTAGCGCGGATGTATTTGCTCAGGTTAGGGCCAAGGCTTCCTCACCACCAGTGACGGAGGTTGGACCAGATAGCAATCCGACCCTATCTTTTACCTCTGGTAGCGAAGGAAGGCCTAAAGGAGTACTGGGTCGCCACTACAGTCTCACCAAATACTTTGGCTGGATGGCAGAGCGATTCCAGCTCACTTCCTCAAGTCGGTTCACTCTTCTATCAGGCATTGCGCATGACCCTGTGCAAAGAGATATCTTCACGCCTCTTTTCCTTGGCGCACAATTGCTTGTACCTTCCAAGGAAGACATCCAGCATGAGAAGCTTGCGGAATGGATGGCTGAGCACAAGCCAACGGTCACACATCTGACGCCAGCCATGGGTCAAATTCTCGTCGGTGGAGCTGTAGCGGAATTCCCTTCTCTGGACAGGGCATTCTTCGTTGGCGATATTCTTACAACCCGAGACTGTCGAAGCTTGCGGCGCCTCGCTGCTAACGTCAACATCGTTAATATGTATGGAACTACGGAGACACAACGCGCAGTGAGCTACTACGAAATCCCAAGCCGGGCAAAGGATTCCAAAGCTCTGGAAGACCTGAAGGATACTATACCAGCTGGAAAGGGAATGAAGAACGTACAGCTTCTGGTTGTGAACCGAGAAGACAGGACCAAGATGTGCAAAGTCGGAGAAATCGGGGAAATTTACGTTCGTGCCGCTGGTCTCGCGGAAGGGTACAAGGGAGATCAGGCCATGAATGATCAGAAATTACTCATGAATTGGTTTGTGGACAACCAAAAGTGGGTAGAAGCCGACAAGAAAAATGACAAGGGCGAGGCATGGAGAAAATACTATAAAGGGCCTAGAGACAGACTCTATCGGACCGGCGACCTTGGTAGATACTTGGAGTCCGGTGATGTCGAATGCACAGGCCGCGCCGATGATCAAGTCAAAATCCGCGGTTTTCGAATCGAACTTAACGAGATCGACAGCAACTTAGGCCAGCATGCTTTGATTAGAGATTGCAAGACGCTCGTCCGCAGAGACAAAGATGAGGAACCCAAGCTAGTTAGCTATATTGTCCCAGAGATGAAGCAATGGCCCGAGTGGCTCAAAGTTCGAGGTCTAGAGGAAGTGGAAGATGAAGGTATCGACATTGGTCCCACCAAGTTCTATCCTAAGAGATTCAGGCGCATACAAACGGAAGTACGAGACCATCTGAAAACACGTTTGCCTGTGTACGCAGTACCAACCCTCTTCATTGTTCTCGACAAGCTTCCGCTCAATCCAAATGGAAAGGTTGACAAGCCAAATCTCCCCTTCCCAGATATCATAGAGCAGACAGAAGAAGCTTCGGAAGAAGATGTCAAGAGGTGGGAGTCGCTGACACCAACCGAGCGAACTGTTGCAACCAAATGGGCGGACCTTCTTCGTGGCCTCAACCCCAAAACTGTCACGCCCGAGAACGATTTCTTTGATCTCGGTGGACATAGTATCCTAGCCCAACAGATGCTACTTCACGTTCGGCGAGAAACCGGAGCAAGTGTTTCCATAAATACACTTTACGAATACCCTAGTCTTGCTGGTTTCAGCGCACAAGTGGATAAGCAGCTGAGCCCAACAGACGTAGCTAGTGGGGATAATGTGCCAGTAGAGGAGAAAGACCCGGCGTATGCCCTTTCGTTGGATGAACTTGTCGAGAAGTTACCGTCGACATACCAAACAGCAGATCCAGCCAAAATTAGAGAAAAGGCAAGGCCGACAATCTTCCTCACGGGTGCAACTGGATTTCTGGGCGCCTATATCATCAAAGATGTATTAGAACGAACTAGTCGCGAAGTCCACTTGATTGCCCATGTACGAGGTGTCAAGGATTCAAAGGCAGCACTTGATCGCCTACGACAATCCCTCCAGGGCTATGGTTTATGGCACGATGAATGGACTGAAAGACTGAGCTGCATAGTCGGTGATCTGTCAAAGCCACAGCTCGGTATTGAGCAGGACATATGGGAGAAGCTAGCCCGGGAAGTTGACATAGTGATACACAACGGGGCCACTGTCCATTGGGTTAAGAGATATCAAGAGATGATGGCGTCAAATGTCAACTCTACGATCGACGCTATGAGACTGTGCAATGAAGGCAAACCCAAACTCTTCACCTACGTTAGTTCGACAAGTGTACTCGACACTGATCACTATGTCAAAATTTCGGATCACAATATCAGCACTGGCAGAAGCGCGCTCTCGGAAGAGGATGACATGCAGGGCAGCCGTCGTGGCCTTGGAACTGGTTATGGGCAAACTAAATGGGTATCCGAGCTGCTTGTCCGCGAGGCAGGAAAGAGAGGGCTTCGGGGCTCAGTTATTCGACCCGGATACATCTTGGGAGATTCGGAAACTGGCGTCTGTAATACCGATGACTTTTTGATTCGCATGCTAAAGGGATGCATCCAATTATCTTCCCGGCCGCGCATTATCAATACCGTAAACTCTGTTCCGGTTAATCATGTTGCTCGTGTGGTGGTGGCTGCTGCTCTTAATGCTCTCGAAGGGGGAGTCCACGTGGTTCACGTCACAGGCCACCCGCGGTTACGCATGAACGAATACCTTTCGTGTCTCGAATACTATGGCTTTAAGGCCCCAGAGATCGATTATGATGCCTGGAAGGACGAGCTGGAGACGTATGTGTCAGCCGGTGGCCAAGAGAAGGATCAAGAACAACATGCTCTAATGCCGCTCTACCATTTCTGTGTTAACGATTTGCCAGCTACGACGCGAGCCCCAGAACTTGACGACCGGAACGCGGTCAAGATTTTGAAAGATGACGCCGAGAACTGGACTGGGGTTGATGAAAGTGCTGGCTACGGTATAAGCAGGGAGATCATGGGCAAGATCTTGAGTTATTTGACCGAGATTAAGTTCGTAAGCAAACCCTCCGCAAAGGGAAGGGCGCTGCCCGAACTCAACTTGAGTTCCGAACAACTGCAGGCGAACGGCGCTGTGGGAGGTCGTGGAGGTGCACCAAAGTAGATTGATGAGTTTTTGTCAGGAGACATACAATCGTTTTGCATTTTCCCTTTCGCATTTGACGCGGGAAATATGATGTAACGATATTCGTTGGAGTAGTTCAAGGTCAAAAAAGCAAATCATGAAGATATTACGAACAAAGTACACCCCCTCCTTTTCCCGCTCGCTTGACAAAGAAACCAACAGGTCATCAAAGCACCATCATAGAAGGCCCTATATTCTTGGACTGTAGGATTTGCCTGAATATAAATTGCTTCGAAAGCAAGAATAGCAACTATTTTGCCGTGAAAATGGACAGGCGGTTGGCCCTTCGAAACCAATAAGTGTTTGTTAGAATGCTCCATGGTGCCTTATAGACTAAGGCTTTGAGAATTTCAATAATCAAAAGATTAAATTAATCTTAGCATGCTTATAAAGAAGGAGAATGGTCCATTTCGAGTTGTGAAGTACAAATACTAGTATTTGGTACTCGAGGTACTGTACCTGGATTCTCCACTTTACGCGACCCCACGCCAAGGCTTCCTCTTCGACGCGTCTCAGCCTTCTTGAATCAACACCAACTTGCTCCTGACCACATCCACCAACAAAACAACCAAACAACATGCCTCGAAGAAACCGCAGGGCCCGTGAGGATAGGGATGCCGAAGATCTTCTTGACGATGAAGAACAACCTCCTACCATTGAGCCTTACACTGTCCTTGGCATCGAGAAGTCCGCAACCGCAGATGAGGTCAAATCGGCGTATCGCAAGGCTGCGCTGAAGCACCACCCTGGTATGTTCACCTTCTCTTTGCCCTGCGCGTATCTAATTCTTCGTTTGAAAGCGAGGAGCATGCCGAAATACTTTTAGAGGTCCGCCAGCTAATTACTCGACAGACAAGGCTCCCGAGCACCGCAAAGACGAAGCGCACACGAAGTTCCAAGAAGTCGCCTTTGCATACGCCGTCCTCTTCGACCCCGTCCGCCGCAAGCGCTACGATGTTACAGGCTCGACGTCCGAATCCGTCGATATGGATGATGGCTTCAGCTGGGCCGAGTTCTACTCTGAGCAGTTCCGCGATGTCATTACCGCTGACTCGATCGAGGTGTTTTCACGGGGATACAAGGGCTCGGATGAGGAGAAGGACGATCTATTGAATGCTTATACGAGGTTCAAGGGAAAGTGGAGTGGTATCTATGAGACTGTCATACTCAGTGATCCCTTGAAGGACGAGGAGAGGTTTAGGGGTATTATCGATGAGGCTATCAAGGAGGGGGAAGTAAAAGGTTATGCGTTGTACACAAATGAGACCGAGAAGCAGAAGGCGACGAGGATGCGGGCTGCCAATAGAGATGGGAAGGCTGCTATGGCGCATGCCAAGAAAATCGGCGTCTACGACAAGCTATTCGGGAAGGGAGAGGATGGCGAGAGTGATGGGGAGAACGCTTTGGCTGCTATGATTCAGAAGAGACAAGTTGATCGAGGCTCGTTCTTGGACAATCTGGAAGCCAAGTATGCTGCTGAGAGTAGGAAACCACATGGAAAGAAAGGCAAGAAGAGAGTCAGTGACGAAGATGAGGATGAGGAAGATGGTGGTATGCCTTCGGAGGAAGCATTCCAGGCGGCGGCAGCTAAATTGAAGGGTGGAAAGAAAGAAGCTTCTGACAGTCGGAAGTCAAAGCGCACCAAGCGTTGAAAAATGGTTATTTCTGGACCTTTACTGCTTGGATTCAATTTCTATTTGTGTAGCATTATAAGGAGTTGATGGAGCCCGGGATGGGAATGGATAATGCCTTATGAACATAACGTCTTGGTAGGAATAAGATACAAAGACCCTTGAAATTCTCTGACTATCCTATGTTCTATGCATTCCCTGAGGGCAAATATAAAATCGACCAGCAATACCTCGAGAAAATCCCGAAATACCGGGGTGTAACACGTGATCCAGTACATAGCTCGTGATGACGTTTTATCTCGCGATTCCAAACGCGTCCCGCGTCTCCTCACCAACATCAAACAAATAGCAACCTACCTAGGTAGCAACATCGCCAATTCAACCCCTCTTGGGTTTCTCACATACAAAATCCCAATTAACCATGCCATGACATCCGGAACCTTCAATCCGCCAATCTACCCAGATTACTGCCACGACCTGTCGCCGACAATCAAACGATGGTGCCCGTTACGCGCAACCGATATATATGCGCTGGATTGGTGGGAGATGTTTAATAACGGTAATAAAACCTTTTCCTTTCTTGCGCAATCTGCGTGGATCTTGTTATTGTTGGTTCTAGGCTTATTATTGTTGCTTTGCTTTGGTTCTAGGTCGACCTGTTTATCATCATGGTAATCATCCTGTGAAATGGGTGCGTGTTACGGGGGTTATTGTTGCGGTGGATGAGTTTTATGGACGTAAGGTGGTTACGCTGGATGATAGTAGCGGGATGTGCATCGAGTGTACTTGTCCTGCTCCTGCGCCTCAAGCGGCGACATTGCGTGCGGATGCTGCAGCGCGTCCTACAGTCGTCGTCACGAGGAATAAAGCAGCTGCTGTTGCACAACAGACCGAGGGACCTACGGTCGCCAACCCCAAAATACCATGGGATGATGTGGATGTAGGGGTGGTGGTTAAGATCAAAGGGGCCGTTAAGGATTTTAGGGAGGATGAGAGGCAGGTGGAGATCATCAAGGTCGAGGTGCTGAGGAGTACGGATCAGGAGGTTAGGTGTTGGGATGAGGTGTTTGCGTTTCGTAGGGAG